>SMLS01071343.1:0-14605 GCA_004785975.1 Popillia japonica | reverse complement strand
TTTTTTTTATATAAAATTTGTTGTCATTACACTAAAGACAGTTTAGCGAATATTATAGTCTGCCTCGAACCATGCTGAGTTCTCTTTTATTCAGATGAATACGTCTCTTTTAAAGCTTTCTTTCGAGAAAATAAAATTTAATTTATTTACAAAAACATTAGTCAAAAAGGTTATTCTTAAGGTTTTCGTTAATATAAAATAAAATTTCCTGACTACTTACACTAGAAAAAACTATCTTATTCAAGTGAAATCATGTTTTTTTATGTATGTATTCTAAAAATTTTTGTTGGTCAAACTTCAGTGAACAACCGTGTATATAGAGGTGCGTTCAGATTTACAAAATGTTTCCTAAAAAACACCTTCATGAACATCATCAGAATGATAGGTTATTGTATAAAGAAACTTCATTTAGGAATGATATCATTTTTCGAAGGGTTATACAAGAATAACCGTCAAAACTCATTGAGGAAATTAGCAAATATTTAACTATTATACTTACCAGGTTGACGTACAGTAAAAGTTGATGACATCTGACATTAATTCTGAACGCAGCCTAGGAGACATAAATTTCTTAACCTATCTTATTAGGGATTATTTACGATTATCTATCTACCAACGTCGAAAAGATTAAGTTTCCTCAAAGTTTAGAGGTGAAAAAATGTAAATTAATCTAAATAATCATTACATAACTATAAACACGCACTAAAACAATGAGGTTTAAAGTACAAAATCTAAAGTTTAAAGTGTAATCAATAAAAAATCACAGCACTTGTTGAATTTTCTGAAATAAAATGTGAGGTTAGGTTCTCCTTATAGATTATGTATTAAAAAAAATGTTAAAATTCACATCCGCAGAAAAGGCTATCCAGCTTTTATTTACTTCGAAAGGTTTCGATAACGTCCTTCATGCTGTAAGCTTTTAATAAGTACCGATACAGAAAAAAGACACAATTTTAATTAATTTTAGGTTAAAATTATCACATCAGGCAATGGATCAGTTACAGCCGAATTAAAAGTAGACGAGGAACATCTTAATTTAGTTGGAATGATGCACGGTGGATTTTCGGCTACTCTAGTCGATGTTGTATCGGGTATAGGACTGTTGACGCATAAAGTGGGATTGCGACCATCAGTATCAATAAATATGAATCTTGAGTAAGGCTTTGTAACATTTTAAGATAGTGTATGATGTTATATTATTTGACGAAATTGTTTTAGTTATTTATCGAGTGCAAAGGTTGGTGATACCATTCAAATTATATCTGATACTTTGAAAGCTGGAAACAATTTAGCGTTTTTGCAAATTGAAATCAAAAATAAGGAAACCGGAGTAATTTTAGTGAAGGGCACACATACAAAGTTCCTATTGGGGAAATGAGAAGGTTATCAATATGGAACTGCGTTGGAGGAGTATATTGATCAATTCGGGCTAGTGATATAAGCTTATTGCTGGAATTACAGGGAGCTGAAGGCAATCTTACTTGTACAATAAGATTTAAGTTATGATATGTGCAATGATAATATTTTATAATGCTGAATTAATATTAAACGAATCATAGTATCTTAGATTATTTTTAATTTATTATCATTTTTTAATTGGATTATAACTAGAATTTCATTTCAATTGAATAAATCAAAATTAAACTTCCAGAATTTTTAGTTCGCTAGTGACAGTTTGTGAATTGTGTTGGCTGTCCTGCTATTAAGATGAACTTTTTTTTTTGGATTAAAATGTAATGTTAAGGAATATTCTCTACTAAAAAATTAATAAACAACACATAAAGAACATAAATATACAAATATAAAAAAGATTTAAAGAACACGACAAATACGGTGTGAAACCTAGCGAATGTTATCTTTGACATAAGTATGTATGTACGTAGATGGCAATGTTGCACCTTATGCAAATTCCCTAATTTTGCAAACGAAAATCGGTATTTATCGTCTTTTTTTACCAAGAATAGATAATTTATAAGTATTCTTTATTATCTTATCTACAATTACGTATTTTTATTACTGATGTATCTACAACTGACGTAACTTAAATTATCTTAAAATCATATACCGAACAAGACATTCTTTTTTAGTTTCAAAACCAAATATCACTAATTTCACTATTTAATAACTACAAAAATTACAGAATAAAATTTTCCTAAAACCACCCTAAAAGAATTATATTGTTTGGTTATTGGTTTTTACAAAACATTACATCACAATAATAATACCGGTATTAAACATCGTAAAGGTTCAATTCCAAACTCCAAAGTACCCAAATAACGAGCTCATTAAGTTGCTCCCTCCACATCTTATAAATAGAAAGTGTGTTGTATGTTCATCAGCACTCTATTTAGTCCTCAATTGTAAAGTAAAATTTATTAAAAAGGAAAGATATGGCAGCATCTTTAACTGCAGCAACCGCAGAAAAAGCTATTAATATCATAAGAAACTCAAAAGGCTTCGATCGAGTCCTTAAAGCTGTAAGTTTTCACACAAATACATGTAAATGTAGTTCATCTTAAATTTCTAGGTTAAAATCATCACTGCAAGCAATGGAGCAGTAACGGCTGAACTAAAAATTGAAGATGAACACCTCAACGTAATGGGAACTATGCACGGTGGATTATCGGCTACTCTAGTTGATGTTATATCGGGAATAGGATTGCTTACGCATAAAGCAGGGCTTAAACCAGCTGTATCTGTAAATATGAATCTGAGGTAATCACTTACAGACAAAATAAATCCTTTTCGTTATTATGAAGTGTGTTTGTAGTTATTTAAGCGGAGCCAAACCTGGTGATACCGTTCAGATTATATCCGAGACTTTAAAGACGGGAAAAAGTTTGGCTTTTTTGGAAGTCGAGATTAAAAACAAGGAAACTGGACTTGTTCTGGTGAAGGGATCGCATACGAAGTACATTATAGGATAAATTTTAAACTTGATGGATATATTCGGTTGATTGTTAAAATGTGAATCAGATCGAGGTATACGAACTCGTCTGTGGTACCCTTGGTAGCGAAGCCAGGTTCTGTACCGATTATTTTGAGATGTATATAACGATGTATTTACTTTAAAAATTTCAAATAAATCTTATTAAAATTTTAAATTGTTTCTATTTTTAGGGGAGGTAAAATTTCACTATAAATGTCAATGTCAAATTATAGTGACAGAATATTTAAGACGAAATAATCTAAATTCTCGTTTGGAATATAGGCTTATTGCCTTTTATCCATTATTTTAGGAGATAAGTAGAATAAACATAAATATTTTGCATAGTCATTTTATTATCTAATTTCAAGGTTCAACACGGTTGTTTGACGCAGATTTTCCTCGTAGTTTTTGACTCAAATATGACAATCTTCGATAAAGTAATCCGTTTCATTAATAAAGGGCATGGTTTCGAGAATATTATGAAGAATGTATGATTTGCAAATATGTATTAAATAAATTACGAGTTCGTGTAATCTTCTAGGTGAAACTAATTGCTGCTGAGAAAGGAAGATGTTGGGCTGAATTTAAAGTGACAGAAGAACATTTAAATTACATGAATGGATTACACGGTGGTTACTCAGCTACAATTGTGGATAAGTATACGTCAGCTGCCTTACATACGATTATAGATGATGATTTCATGGACGTTACTGTTAATTTAAATATGTCGTAAGTATACATAGATAAAGACAGCTTCAAAAGGTGTAATATTGAGTGAAGGTTATATGCAACTTCATGTTCGTGCAAGTCTAATTGGTTGCCTATATTCACTATAATTTAAAACTAATTTTAGGTATTTAAAAGGTGCTAAATTAGGAGATATGGTTCTGATCGATTCTAGATCCCTAAAAGTCGGCCAAAATTTAGCTTTCTTGGAGGCTTATTTGAAAAATAAACAAACGAATGAGTTACTGGTGTATGGTTCGCAATTATTGTTCTTAGTCCCGCCGAAGGAACGAAAATCGTAGCCAATTTTTTGAATGTATTGTGAAATAAAACATAATTCAAATTTTTTATTTGTTTAATTTTAGTGATCTTTATTTTTATCTCTATTGACATTTAATGGGAATTGGCTTTTTACACTAAAAACCGGGAAATATGATAGTTAGGTTGGTACTACATACTTTGACAGCTATTTTTGACGTTTCGAAATTATTATTTTTGACAAGTTGTGACGTTTGACAGTTTGGAGTAGAGAAAACAGTAATCTGATTAATTTTTGAGGTATCGTGATGAATAGTACATTTTAGCTATTACCTAATGAAAATGCATTTAAATCATAACAATGAAGTGATTTTTCCGTTATATTTTAACGATACTGCGACTTGTATAGATAATTCTAACGTCAATCTAACGAATAATCTTCTAAAAAGTTACTTTAAATTGACATCAAATTGTTTATATGTTTGAAAATGTTAGAAGCCGGCATTACCCGTGCAATTATACCTACCGAATTTTTGCACAACTGTTATTAAACAACCAGTTTGAGACTTGTAGCTGTCAAATTGACTAGTATTACTGTCAAAATACATCTGACAGTAGTAAAATTGTAAAATCAGTTGGTTTGTATAAGTTAATAGCTGAATTCATCGAAAAATGCTTGACAGCTGTCAAATTGCGAAACGGTTTTCCATTATTTTGACAGTTTAGCTGTTAAACTGTATACAAACTTAGGTGTATTGTTTAAATACAGAGAGTTATCGAGAAAAACATGCCAGTTGTTGTAATTCGAAATATGTAGAAGTCTTAAATATTTCAATCTTAGTCACTTCATTCTATTAGACGATAGACTCTAATCAGTGCTTATATTAGGTTTGTAGTCCAGCAACATCGTAGTTGTTGCGCTAGAACTGTAAACGAGCCAATAGCTGTCAAATCTGACAAATTGTCAAATCAGAATTGCGTTCTCTACGAATAGAAAAGAAACCCCGCAGTATAAATGAAATTTACTGACATTTTTGTCGATAACGCTGTGTACTGTATGTTCGTGTGTTGTGCTGACTAAAATCTTTTTGACTTTATGTACGTATAAAGTGGTTGGAGAAAATTTCAAACCGCAAATACAGTGCGATCAATTTATCGGAAAAATTTATGTTGGGAGCACTGACAGGTTGGTACAATTGGCTACTGTCAGCTTGACGTTACTCGAGTAGTTTGGTATATGATTTTGTCATTAGATGGCGCCTCGAGGACCTGATTTTTACTGATTTAAGGTGTCAAAAATAAAACAAATTTGTTTAACTGACTTAATTTATTTTGCTTTCTCTTTTTTTGCCGCTGATATATTTCCGGCATTCCTAAATAAATAATTAAAATCCCTTGTATAGGAACAGCAGCAGGCTGATGGCAATTCGAAGTATTCGTTCACCGTTACCCCATCTCTAGTGACAGATAGCAGTTTCCTGTAAACATACATTTGTTTACAGGTTGCCTTGTACCCACTCGGTAAAAATTCAGCGAATTGGCACGGTTCATCTAAACTAAAAAAAAACATCATCTAAACTAAAATAAAA
Source organism: Popillia japonica (assembly GCA_004785975.1). Lineage (NCBI taxonomy): Eukaryota > Metazoa > Arthropoda > Insecta > Coleoptera > Scarabaeidae > Popillia > Popillia japonica. The sequence goes on along the minus strand of SMLS01071343.1, from coordinate 9,103 downwards.
ATTAAAATCATTTTAGACATATTTACCCCCTACAGGTCCGTATCAAAACACCTTGCACGTATCCTCCGGACGAATCACCTTGGTTAACGATATATTTCCATTTATTCTGTTTAGTTTTACCGACCTTGGGAAATATCAATTTCTGCTCGGATTCGCACAGAAATCTATCCTCTTCCACGCCGTCGCGATTCACGAACTCGTCCGGCGCTTCGTCCACCCCGAACAGGGTGCCTAAGGAAGCGTTCCTCTGCAGGAGCCTCTGCAATTTCCTGTGCGGGTATGTATCGATATTTTCGCAAAAATTTTGCCCGTTCCTAGCGCAAGACGGCCGACCCCTGACGAACGGTGTTGGTACCAACAGGTCTTCATCTTCGTTTTCTTCGGAATCGGGGAAAACTATCTCGTGGACGTCTATGTTTAGGAGGCCTAAAATTTTGGAATATTCACTTAGATTTTTACGGTTTTATACGGTAAAACCCTGATTATCCGATCAAAACGCGGTTAGTTCAGATAATCGGGGTTAGACTGTATGTAGATGTGTATTATTAATTATTAGAGTAGAACTTACATTTAAACAGATCATGCTCATTGTGGATCAATTTAATTAAATTGCCGCAGTCTTTTTTCTTGAATGATGCGGTAATATCTGTAATATACGTGTTTAATTGGGAAAATGTTTAAATGTATTGTGTTATTTGAGAAATAATAAAATAATTAACTTACTTAATTTGCCTGTGTGATTAATAATTCTCTCTGTAGTTAAAGGTGGTCGTGCTTCGAACGTTTTAATCTAAAAATTTAATTAGAACCTTAGTTATATCACTATGCAATAATTTAAAACGTATAGTGTGTTCAAAATTAAACGAAAGTTAACTTTAAATGTGGTTACAACCGTTATTCCAGTCGCTGTGAAGATAGCAACACAATAATCACTGCTTTGGAAAAAAATAGTTCAGTTTTATTTTTATAGGTTGGACAGGGTTAAATTAACCCCGCCTACAGCTGCCATATTTAGTTTGTGCTGTCATTGGTAACAACATTACTGAGCTGTCAGATAGTTTTATAACTTAACTTTAAAATAAGAGATAATAATCATAAAGATTCTTCTGCAGTTGATAAACACATATCAAAAGCTTAGTGTTTTTTTTTCTTTACTGTATTGGATTTGTCAGTTATCTGTTCTGGTTTTGTACCAACAAGTATACACAATTGTTTTAAACCATCACAGATCGTTCATGCTCCAAGGTGCGGACAAAATTGGACTAGTTTACCAAAGCATGCGCTTTATCACATTGAATTCGCTTGCAGGCGATTATTTTCCCGCTACGAATATAGTAAACTAACTGCAACGTTGTCAAATGCATCAAATGTCAAATTCTAGTCGCTTTTGTATCTGTCATATGATATTGCATTTGTAAATATTAATTTATTTGTATATGTTGCTTAATTAACCTACAAATCGCTCTAAGTCACCATTCTTTATATTAATAGTGCATTTGGCAACGTTACTCGTATATTGACGACATTTGATTGGTTATGTTCATGTGTAAATGTCAGTTTAAATGGGAGCTGGATTCTGCAGGTTTACCGAATTCCTTATTTCGGAAAACAGCAATTGAAGACACCGGTGCAAAAAGGAAGCAGATCCGTTAACTACTAAAAGGTAAATATAATAGATAGATGCCTCCCTTATTGGATTCGGTGCAAAAAGAAGACGGCTCTAGAGCCTGAGCATTCCAACCTTAGTATTCAGTACGTGTCTAATGGAAACCGAGGACATTGGTGCCACGACTAATTTAGGTTGGCAGCCATTAATGAATGACAAGATATTTGAAATACTTCTTGGTTAGAATTTTGTAAAAGCGGAAGCTGTCAAGTGAGTACGATGTTTGAAGTGAGGTTAGTTACGTATTGATTGTGATGAAATTTAGTTTATTAATTTGCGAATTTAATTAACAAGTTTTTGTGCTGCTAAATAGCAAAATCGAGGACAGTTTTATCTGCCCCTAAGTTCATTCCCCCAGATAATGATAGAGGCGATCATTTTTCAAGTCATCCGGGAATGGGTACCTCGCGTGAAACGAAATTAGATGACAATTCTGTCACATCGGTTTCCGAAACGATTTTGACATTTGTCAAAGTTATATTTGTACTATGTTCTAGAGTTACACCAGCACTGCCAACTGCAAACATATTAATTGATCTGGCACCATTGCTTTGAAATAAAACAAGACAAATTATTACAAATCGCTTAAGATAGTAAAAGATGTATATATCCCATAAGAGACAATACTGAATACTAAGGTTGGAATGCTGTATAATAGAGCTGTCTCAGTTTTGCACCGAATAAATAGTTCATACTTTAGCCGCTTGGGTGCAACACCCTTCAATGTTGCCGTTGTATTTTTAGGTTATTAACAATAATATTAACCGCCTTCAGTTCATGTCGTTAATTCGTGCATTTTGTGAAATTTTAAGTTTGTTGAACAATATAGTATAGTTTGTAAAATGTCGGCTAGCAATAGTTCACCCGAACAATTTGACGATTCTAAGATTTTTTGGCATAATGACCCTGGACCTAGACAACCTAATGTTAGACGCTTTTCTGTGTTTAATTCAAGTGCAGAAATGTCATTGCTGGTCCAGAGTGATTCCAATAGTGATGACGGTCAACAAAAACAAACAGTGAAAATATAAAAAAAATATATTGCTAAGAAAAGGAAAGCTGAAGGTAAATCTTACATCGGCATTAAGAACAAAAATAAATGCCTGAAACCTGAGAGGAAAAGTGGGAAAAACTGTAACTGTAAATTGAAATATTTCAAAGAAATAAACGACATTTCTACGTAAGATATTTTGACCATGTTTAATAATATTGCTAACAAAGAGAAACAGGACATATATTTATGTAGTTATGAAAAAGGTTGTCAGATTTAGGCCTCAATTGTGCGGAGGACCAAAACGTTCTTGTTCCTGTGAATATAATTTAAAAATCTACACAATTTTAAATAGGGTTTGTAGAAATGATTTTTGTTCATTATATGGCATTACTAAGAAAAAGAGTAGAACTTACTTATCAAGCATTTGAAAGATAACATTCCGTCACCCAAAGACATGCGTGGAAAACATATCAATCGTGAGGATGTAATACATCATGATGATTCGCATATACAGTCATTTCCAAAACGATCGTACCACTACAGTCGGCACTAAAAATGAAAATAAGTTTTATTTGTCACCTGAACTAACTCCTATTAAATATCTTCAAAAGTGCGAACCCGATATCAGGCGCCTAGAAGCAAAACCCGACAAGTCACACATTTTTCAAACATGAGTTATGTTATACATATACTGCAAAGTGTTTGAAACGCAAAGCCGGTTATGTCATGGTTTGGAGAGCTAATCCCGACAAGAGTCCTTTCCTATTTTAGGGCAAAAGCAGGCATTGCAGTTGACTGCATACAAATTTCTCAGCTGATTAATAATTATTCTATCAATGTGCTTGGAAGTGTCGTCAAAGGTGGCGTTTTCTTAGCAGTAACGTTGTGCGTCGGGTTTGGCACACCGAAAACAGACTTGTGCTCCACTTGTTTACAGTACAAAATTAACATAAAGAAGAAGCTGAACGACGACCAAATTTGATTGGGACAGCAGCGACTACATACACTTAGAGCGAATGCTTTCTATCAATTGGTTTTTGACATTTTGACTGCCAAAAGAATTTGGCGCTTCCCAAACTCCCGGACCAGTCGGCATATTTCAGTATGCAAATTAATTTTTATCACCTGGCCATAGAATGTGGATTATAGAAAAGCAAGTTAAATCCAGATACTGTTAGCTCTTATGTTTGGACTGATTGTGAGTGAGACTATCATAGAAGTTCAAACGAAATCGCATCTGCTGTACACCATACACTTTCAAGAAATGATTTTGAACTTTATTTCAACTGGACTTTGAAAAAGTGTGTGACAAACCAAAGAAAACACAAGTTTGGTATATCTTCATATCGTGTCATGGACTACACAGCAAAGGGCGTGGACTATAGCAGACTTTACCTTTTTCTACATTACTCCTCTACTCAGGACCGTTACCACTTAAGCGCCCCAAATGCCTACATGTGAAAGAACTTGCAACCAAATATGTGCCTTCTGACTGTATGTAGTTTTATGACGGGCTGAAGTGTCAAGGAGAAGAAGAACATACTCAACCAGAGGAGGATATTGATATCCAATCAAATTTCCAAAATGCAATTTACTGCAATTTCAGAAGAGCCCGATGTTGAGAAGCGATGCTGAAGAGTAGACTTACTAACTTCATGGGTCCACACTTTTGACAATTCAGACAAGCATTCTTGCAGGTTAATTATCTGCTTAATGACAGTGGTGTTGTCTTTTTCAATTGCTCAATTGTATTTATCACTTTTATTGGAATTCTTTTGCGATAATGAAATTTCACATTCTTTCTTATCCCCTAAATCATTGGTTGAAGTTTAGACGTCATGCTTGGGGAGGATATGACATGACATATTATAATCCTTTTAATCATGTAAACCTTATAGACTGATCTCATTAACTACATACATATATAAAAAGATAAAGACAATTTAAATTTCCCGCTTTAAATTTGTAATTTTGGGTTGGTCACAATGACTGTAAAGCCTATTCAATAGTATTGAATAGCATTTCATAGGTGGCTGGTGCCACCGCAAATATGGCTGCCATATTGTGTTTATCAAAATAAACTGTCAAATAGTGTTTCAATTCGACGTCATTCATTTTGGCTAACGGTGTATATTCCAAAATACCACACGTAGCAAAAGATGCAACAATAGGTGTAAACACATTCAAAGTGAGTTTCCTATAATGTTGTATGCCCTGGGTATACTAATATACGTACCATCAAAAACAAATTAATAATTAGAAAGTTGTAGATGACACATTTTCGTCTACCACTACGAGAACACATTTCGCTTGCGCACAATCTCCACTCACTTTATTATTCAACAATAAATTATACACCATATAAGTTTGTGATCAAAATACAACCAGATTACACATTAAAAACCGCACAGACGCACGCACATATCGCTAAAATTTCTGGAGAAATTAAATAGTTAGCGTTTGAAACCGGTCGAGCTTGACAATCAACGACCGCAAACTAAATAGTGCGATCTCTCACGGAATATAAGATATGTACACTTTCTTCGAAATTCACAAATGCAGAATTTACTTAAGCCGCATCACCAATCATTAAGGTTTGTATGCTAATGTTAGGACGAAGTGTGATTGGTTGGTTGCTGCGATCTCAAATTAATAATACACACACTCGCATGCATGCTCAGGTAGAAATTTACTGGAATTCTTAGTAACGATTACCTTAGTAGTACCAATAAAACTTTCTTTCAGCTTAATATACCGATACGATAATGTTGGATCGCTTTCTTATTAAATTTGATTCTCTCAAACTTATTTCAATTTTACGTCATGTTGACGTTTAGGTTATTTTAAGAAAAATCCAATTTTATGAGGTGTACAAGAGAATAAAGATCGTGATTTCGATAATTTATATGGCGAAACCGGAAAGGTCACAAAATGCGTATTCACTCTACTACGTTTCTTAAAATAGAGAATATTCCAAGAATTGTATTACATGTTATACACTTACGACGTACATGTATACATATGTGTGTAGTTTAATGTAAATAATTAACTACTACATAGACTTTTTATGTGCAGGTAATATTTTCGTAAACAGGTGTGTGCGATTGCAAGATCGTTACTTTTTTTTTGCGGTGTTTTTTTTTGTTCCTTTCGGGCAGATTTAATTGCGAGAAAATTGCTTACTTAGTAATATACACTTTAGTAATAGCGTTTGTATTGTATTTATAGAATTGTATTCAAGGTATTCTTCTACATAATTAATCTGCGAAGACTATAATCATCCGCCGATTTGCTATTTTCTAAATAAATTGTTGATACCATTTATTGAGGTTAATTTTCGTTCAATAATGTGGCTGACTTCCTCTTCTATGCCAATTTAAAATATGGAAATATATTTGTTGCCAGCTTCAGATCGAATATATAATACATTGTTCTTAAAGTTTGACTGCTGTCATAATTACTTTAATCTGTCAAATTGGTGGAAACTAAAAAAAAAGTTAAATGTGACAGAAACTGTATGAACAGCAAAAATTTTAGCTAAATACATTGCAGGTACTTGAAAATCTTCACATTGTATTGTCAACATTAGATAAATCACTGCAGCCAACTCAAGACTCTCTAAAACGAAAAATACAAATTTAAAAATATTGGAAATACAGAACTGAAAATCTGCTATAGAAAATTTGATGTATAAGACTTTCAAATTTGTAAAATATTACCTTTCTGCTCTTTGGGACATAGTTTCAAAAATACAACTGTCAAAATTCTAAAAAAAATTCTAGTTCTAGTTCGGTTGCCGTCAGAAATACTCTTAATTAGCGATTTTATACATTGACAGCTGTCAGAAACGTTCAGATTTATTCCATTTTAGTGGTTTTATCCACCGACACCCGTCACAAATATTCTAATAAATTAATAGATCTCACACATTGATAGATAGCTGTCAGAAATATTAAAATTTAGTAGGTTTTACACACTGACAGGTGTCACAAATATTCTAATTAGTAGGTTTAGATTGGAGACTGTCAGCTGTCAGAAGTATTCTAATCTAGCGTTTTTACACATTGATAGCTGTCAGACATATTCTAATTTAATAGGTTTTACATACTCACAGCTGTCAGAAATTTTCCGTTTTAGTGGTTTTACACAGTTTGTGACAGCTGTCACAAATATTCTACTTAATAGGTTTAGATTGGAGACTGACAACTGTCAGACGTATTCTAATCTAGCGATTTCACATATTTATAGCTGTGAGAAACATTTCAATTTAGTAGGATTTACACACTGATAACTGTCAAACTTTTAGTTATTCTACGCATTGACAGCTGTTAGAAATATTCTAATTAGTAGATTTCGATTGCAGACTGACAGCTGTCAGAAGTATTTTAATGTAGCGGTTGCACACATTGATAGCACTCAGAAATATTCAAATACAATAGGTTTTACACACTGACAGCTGTCAAAAATATTTCGATTTAGCAATTTTACACACTGGCGGCTGTCAGAAATATTCTAATTTAATAGCTTTTACGCATTGACAAATCTGTCAGAAGTATTCTAATTTAGTAAGAGTTACAAACTGACAGCTGTCAGAATTATCTGAATTTTGCGGTTTTACACATTGATAGCTGTCAGATATATTCTAATTTAATAGGTTTTACACACTCACAGCTGTTACAAATATTCTAATTAGTACGTTTAGATTGGAGACTGACAGCTGTCAGAAGTATTCTAATATAGCGGATTCACACATTGATAGCTGTCAGAAATATTCTAATTTAATAGGTTTTACACACTCACAGGTGTCATAAATTTTCCGTTTTAGTGGTTTTACACACTGACAGCTGTCACAAATATTCTAATTAGTAGGTTTAGATTGGAGACTGACAGCTGTCAGAAGTATTCCAATCTCGGTTCCAAACATTGATAGCTGTGAGAAATATTTAAATTTAGTAGGATTTACACACTGATATCTGTCAAATATATTTAATTTTAGTTATTCTACGTATTGAGAGCTGTTAGAAATATTCTAATTAGTAGGTTTCGATTGTAGACTGACAGCTGTCAGAAGTATTTTAATTTAGCGGTTGCACACATTGATAGCAGCCAGAAATATTCAAATTCAATAGGTTTTACACACTGACAGCTGTCAAAAATATTTCGATTTAACAATTTTACACACTGACAGCTGTCAAAAATATTTCGATTTAACAATTTTACACACTGACAGCTGTCAAAAGTATGTCGATTTAACAATTTTACACACTGACGTCTGTCAGAAATATTCCAATTTAATAGCTTTTACGCATTGACAAATCTGTCAGAAGTATTCTAATTTAGTAAGAGTTACAGACTGACAGATGTCAGAATTATCTCAATTTAGCGGTTCTACACATGCGCAGCTGTCAGAAAAATTCGTGATAGCGTGTCAAGTTGCCAATGAAAAACAAAAACAAATCAGATCTATGTACATATCTTGACAAGTGTCATTAAATTACTATTAAATTGACTTAAATTTTTATTAAACTCAAAGCAGTAATTTTAACTGCAGGTGGTTGGTTACACTAAAATCCCTATTTTGGGGTCGTTATGTTTAATTATTTGACAGTAAAGTGTTTGGTGGTATTAGCATTGATAGGCTTATTCGGCATTGGGTCAATTCTCTATTTATTACCAATTATACAGTGCTGTTAAATAAAATGTAAGTTCTGCCAACCTCTTTTACTTAACATTACTCATTGAGTATATTTTTTTCCTAGTTTGGCAATTCATATAAAGCATGACATATTGTTGAAACTGTAATGTAAAAATTATTGACAGCTGTCATACATCTTATCTGTTACAAGTACACCACAAGAAAATAATGTTGTTTATAGGTACCTATACAGTTTCTTTTTTAATATGTAATGTAATAGGTACTAGATTAACATCTATTATACCATATTTTTTGTGCAACAACTGTAGATTAAATCATCTACAATTTGACCACTTTTGATTTGACACATTTGACGTATGAAATAACAATTTGGATCTTGCAGATCCGTTTATATTTTCAATTGGTCTCGTGGTCTCAACGTAGCAGAATTGTCAGAAATATGATATTATACTTTGACAGGTATTAGAAATATTTTCACAGTTCCTACCGTCAAATCTGAAAAAATTAAAATTTACAATAATCCAGAATTATATAAAGATAACCTTGTATGTATGTACATCATAAAGAATTCAGCTATAATTGTACCCTGACAGCTGTCAGAAATATTGTAATACGTGAAGTTGCAGTGCAAATTGGAAACACAAATGATGTTCCTAATTTGACAGTTGTTACGAATATGGGTGCGTTCAGAAATTTATATAAATAACCCGATTATAAATGGTTTAGGAACTGAGAAAATACTAGAAGATTTTGTGCTAATCTTTACTGATCATCAACGTAATTGGTG
>ML219110.1:0-20029 GCA_004785975.1 Popillia japonica | reverse complement strand
TTTCGTATGTGATTCAGGTCCATCAACAATTACATTCTCGGGATTATCGCAGTAGAGTGGAATATTGCGCCGGAATTCTTGCGTTACTGTATGAAAATCCTGAATTTTTGAAAAATGTATGGTTTTCAGACGAAGCAAATTTTCATTTGTCGGGCCATGTAAATCGTCGCACAAATCGATTTCTGGGCTTTGCCAGACCAGATGAGGTTCAAGAAGTTCCTTTACATAGTGCAAAAGTGAGTGTCTGGTGTGCAGTTTCGGGACACGGAATCATTGGTCCGTACTTTATAGAAGAGAATGGTAGGCAAGTCACACTTAATCAAGAGAGGTACATACAAATTTTAACACGCTTTATCCCTGATCTACGTCAATTCTGTCGTGCACGTAATTTGGCATTTCGAGACTAATTTTTCCAGCAGGACGGGGCGACTTGCCATACTGCTGCCGCCGTTTGTCAATTTCTTCAAGAACATTTTCCAAGCAGATTCATTTCACGATTTACTGACTTCCCTTATCCTTCACGTTCTCCAGACCTCACATATCCAGACGCATACATTTGGAGCATGACTAAAACTGCCGTTTTTAAACGGGCACCACAAACCATCGATGAATTAAAGGATGCCGTTAGAGCCTTCTTCGCGGACCTGAGACAACCCTTATTCCATAACATGACGAGATACTTGGAACATCGGTATGAAGTCTGTCTTGAGCAAGGAGGAGCACATTTAGAACATGTAATAAAGTGTCAATAATATGTATTTGTCAAAACAATAAAATAATTACAAGTTCAGTACTGTTTATTTCGGGCTATACTGTATTTATAAAACCATAATTAATGATACTTGAAGCCATAGTGAATTTATAAATTATTCTTGTTTTGTTCTCCCTATATTTTTAGAATCAGTATAATCAAATTAATTACACAAAATTTAATGACAATATTAAACTGCATCCGCATATCAACTTCATTTTTTCAAATAGTTTGCTATGCAAAGAAAGTTATTAATACAGCCTTATTTGTCATCAATACAATAACTTAATTATTGTTAAGCGTAAATATGGCCTTGCCAATCACCTCGCTGTGAGAAAGTTATTTAAAGCATATTTAAATTTCGATATACAGGATGTCCGCGAAATACAAAGCATGCTTTTAAGGGATGATAGCTACAACGATTTAGAACCAAAAACATATAATACACCTTGGGTCTATCTGTAAGCGTAAACGAGAAAAAAAATTATTTTTCATGTCACAAACTTCGATGCATACTGTACACCGACAGCTGATCCGTGCAAGATTTACCCGACGATTACAGGCGTTTGTTGCAACACATTGAGCCTTTCCTGTAATACATTTTCTCCTGTCTCTCAAAAAAGTCCTTTTTAGGACCACCAATTTATCACAAATAAAAGAAAAGAACTCAATTTTGTAGTAGCCTTTACGAGAGAGCTTAAAGCGCCATAACATAATTGCAATAATTACATTGTTTCGTTCAATGCGACTTTCCCTCAACTTAAATTTTCATTTACCGATCGAACGCTGCTATTAAATACGCCCTTTTCACTCTAACTTCAACGTAACATCGATTTTATTGTCATAACATTATTAAAAAAAACGTAAAGGTACGTTTATTTTAAAACGTATGGCCATTGACTTCGTACGATACAAGTTGAAGGTCGTATAAACAGATGATGTTTGGCTCACATCTGCCATTCTATTGAATACGAGTACAGTGTGATGGAAGAGAAATGACACCACGCTTCAATTTCAAAGTATGAAATAATTCGTTTTCATCGTTGTTTTCAGGTATTTTCAACCCTAAATTTTTGATATGGTTTTTTGGTTATTTAAGAAGCAATATGGATGAGTTTTCTTGTACAGTTTGACCAAATAAGGTGTTTTAGAAATATTTTTTTTTCTCGTTTACGCTTACAGATAGACCCAAGGTGTATTATATGTTTTTGTTTCTAAATCGTTGTAGCTATCATCTCTTAAAAGGATGCTTTGTATATCGCGGACACCCTGTATACATTTTCAAGAAATAATTTCAATTCTCCTACCTGATCCATACAATTGTCCCCGGTGTTTTAAATACTAATACCCCAATAAATCACATACCAACAGAAACCGATGCCGGCCGAGCGCTTGCTTGGCCTGATGGTGAGTAGTTTTGATAAACACCGCGCTATAGACGACGACATTAATTCTGACAGAAAGTGTACATACAACTGCATTTCCGGAAGATTCATTCATTCACTCATATTTTGAAATATTTTATGTCCTCTATGAATTTGGTAAATTGGTTACGAAAGTTATGTGGGCGACCTTCCTTGATTTACTAGTTTTCAAAGAAGAGTATTCATCCGGCTTAGAGCGCAAAACGTTTGCTGCGAAGCCACAACAGGGAAGCACTGTGTTTATCATTTGTATTTTTGTATTATATGTTTATAATCGGGTCTTAGAAACGCATTTGAAACCTGGCTTAATAAAAATATATACAGTTATAAACAAATGTCATACACATGTTCTTTCATACTTAAATTAATAAAACATTTTAATTCAAATTTTACATTTTTTAATTTTTCTCTTATACAGACTAAAATGCAAATAACTCTTGTCTGCGATTGTATACGTATCTCAACACCGAACTCTTTTATATTTTCAGTAGTAAGAAATTTAAAACACTGCATATTTGAAGTGAGAACAGTAAGTGCTTGACATGCATATCCAACTTTTCGGAAGCAAACTTAAATTATAGCGTAAATGGAATATAACGTATTCACTAGAACGAGAACCTGGCAGAGGAAAAAAATGCGATAGAGAACGTAAGAGCAAATTGCCTTTAAACAATGTGTGACATCTCTTACAGTAAGTAATCACTGCTATTCCATTTAAAATAAGAAAGTAGGTATCAACCACCGGTATAATGAAACGTCTCCGGAAGTGGAAAATAATGTTAAATAATTCGCCAGTTGAGGTTTTGTTGACAACATTTTTGTCTAATTGCAAGGATCTCCAGAAAATGATAGTGTGCAAATACAAACAACCAGTTTTAGTTTTAGTTTTATTTCGTTATCAATATAGGTAACGAAATAAACCTAAATAATAAACTAATAAGAACATCCAGAAACAGAAAACCTGTTTTACCAAGGAATACATCGAAATATGTCAACGTGTGCATGTGTGTGTTTTGATAACAAAAAATAAATTGTAGAAATGAATATTCTTTTGTCGGATAAATACTCAATTACTGAGTTTATGCTTTCCTTAAATGCGTATTGAATACGCATTACGACTATAATTCGGTTCTAAGTCCTGTAGCATAAACACCTCTCGATGCGCATTATAGCACGAAATGCGAATTGACGAAATCCTGATTGCAAAGGTGGTTTAAGAATAGCGGTTTGGGTGTATAAACGTTTAATTCGAATTCAAAGTGTATTAAAGCAGGTTACCAACAGAATGTAAACGAACGACATATTACATGTGAAAAATAGGTTGTGTTGTGGCATATTACATATCTGACAACTGTATGCGCACAGTGCAATATGTGTAGGACATACAACAACATACAACAGTACAATTAACGTTATGGTTACATCATATAATTTGTGTTACAAACTTAAACGATTGGAAATAACCCTTGTAAACCCCGGCTAAGTCGAAATATTTCGATGCGTATCATTTATATTGCGCATTACGAGAAAAGCATAAACAGATTAAGTTTTCGATCCGTACTTATTAATTCACATTTTCTAATGCGCATCCAGAAAGCATAAACGTAGTAAATGAATCATACATAACGTTTGTGTAGGTCTATAAGCCGCAGCCCCAGTAAAAGCTATAGTCCGTCCTACATGAGCTCGTCACACACATTTTCTCGTAGGTCGTTATCTTTTTTCGGTAGCAACTGTACGTATCTAACATATAAACATGACCATATGAGAATTACCAACTATCGGTATACATCGACCACTGCGGTTTACATTTTGTTTAGTACCTACTTGTCATTTGCTGTGGATGCATTTGTTTGCTATGACAGCGTTTACGAATGTCAGATATACTAACATGATTCTAATTTATGGAGAAACATAGCAAAATAGTTTTGCAGCAACAAAAATGTAGGCAGAACATTTCCCAAATCGACATCATCTCTCAGCTGCGATGATTGTGGGACTTGTATATAGGCATCGAAATACAGGTTCAGTAATTCCACGTTACGGAGGTTGCGCTTTGCACGCGATGGATGCAAAGGGTGCGATTAGTTTCAGCGTAGAGAAGTTAACAGGCAGATCTCGCTTCAGTAATTTTCTTCTCTGACGAATCTACAATTTCCAAATATGGTATTTTCAATTACCACATTCACTATTAGGCACACGTAAAATCCCCACAATATATAGCGCCCCAGTGCTTCGGACGTGTGCTCTCACAACGATTAAATGCAGACGTATTTACAGTTTTTCCGAGATACATTACCCGAGTATTTAGATGACATTGCATTGGGGCTACAACAATTATGGTTTATGCACGATGGAGCGCCCGCGTATAGTAGTAGAGCTCTTCAAGCATTTTTAAACGAAATCCACATTGGGTTTGACGTGAAAGCCATATTCCTTGGCCAGCTCATAGTCCAGATCTAAATCCATTACACTTTTTTCGGTGGGGATACATGAAAAATTTAGTGTATGATTGCCGTCCTGATATTGAAAATGCGAAAGATCTGCGAGATCCCTTGTTTATTGCAGTACAACGCATTAGCGACAACATGCCGAACGTTACGAGCGCACATAATAAATTTCGTCACCGTATTGATGCCTTTATTGCAGCTCATGGTGGACGCTTTGAAGATCTTTTGTAAATATGTATTTTGTCCTGTTTCAGGACCACCACAAATTTAATAAAACGATTTTTTTTATAACAAATACCTAAAATCAAGTATTCATAAAAATACTTCACAATAAAAATAAACTTAACTTAGGTGTAGGTCACTCATCTGCCGACCTACATATGTATATGTTTATGTCTCTCTGTCTTGGTCATGCAAATATCAGCTAGATGCATTTTAATTCACTATTCACTATTCATATCATCTTACAATTTATATCGATATTTTACTTCCATATATGTATGTACCCAATTAACCTAGTTTTTAGATTCACGTAGTTTAATACCTGTTTTAAGGCAAGCGTGTATATACGTAGGTACATATGTATGTAATTAATATATATTAATGTCAATGTATCACACTTTCAAACTAATCTCTTAATTCCTTCTGATAAAGTAAATAAATTACGAAATAAGGTCAATAGTAATATATTGCTTTCTTTTTATTGAAACAGGCTGGCAAAGTACTGGTAGAGTAAAGTTTCATATTGCGGTTATTTTCGACAAAAAAAACGATATTAAATTAAAATACAATTCCATATCGTAGAAACAGATACAAAATGTTTTCATTATAGCAGCCTTTCCTTGATAAATGTTTATTTTTTAAGTTACTTACTTCCAATTATTATATAAAATAAAACAGACATGTAGACTACATTTTAACATTTGGTTGTCTCTCAATTATTGCCGGGAATAGGTTTAATTAAACTCGTCTCTCCTTATTTTGCGCTTCTATGAATTATAAATTATCAAGACAGGTAGTTAAAAATATTCTTGAAAGTATTTCAAAGATGTCGGTTGGTTTGAAATATTTAAAGAATTAACCAAGTCACGAAAATCAAAATAAAGTGTCACTACTAATGAATACATTTAATAAATTACATTCAGAATAACGAGTTAATATTTCTGATTTTATTTTTTCAAAATATCAAATTTATTGCTCCAGCAGCTATTGTCGAGAGACACAGGGTAACCAAAGATAGAACGGCTAACAGAGTAAACATTTATTTTTTGTATAAAAAAGGAGATGTTAGTACATAACTTAAAGTAGTAACATATACATCAATATGCCATCTATACAAACGATCCTTATTTGCCGCCCCTTTTTTTCCCGCCTTTTTAAGAATTATAATTATCTACCGTCGGAACAGACATTTACAGTAATACATTTAATTGCTTTTAACAATATTTACCTGAAAACCACGCAGAATGGAAAGATTTCAAATAAAATTGAAGCACTGATAGGAAGATGTTTCTCCTCAGTTGTCATGGCTAATGACGTTAGTGTGAAAGCTCTGTTATCAAAAGTTAGTTGAAAAGTGGTATGTATCATATCAAAAAGAAACTCTTCTTCTATTAATTCTATCTTCATTTCCTTATGATAGAAGTAGCGAGCAACCTAAAATTCAAAAAATGTAGCATTCTCATAAGCAAAGTTTAGAAAATTTTAATTTGCGCTGTACTGAAGTGTTTATACCTGAAACGGCGATTAGCTGGAGTAGCAACCATGTACGTGCATTACATCATCAAATCGTCATACCACAAATAACGCATACCATTGGTTGTGTGTCACCCTTGTTTTGGTTATTAATCTCGATATTTCATTTTATTATCTTTAGTACCTATTATGTTATTCCTAATATTTTATCAATCAGTTTTCATAAAGGTGTTGTTTAAACCTTGATTTTATAAACACATAAGTAAATTCACAAAGTTGTATAAAAATATGTTAAAAAACGTTTGTTTTGAGGGTTATATTTGATACACAGAATTCGCGTAATTTTTTATGCATGGTACTTTCCATTTGTGAATATGGAAAATTCACCTCCTATAAGAGAATTGTAAACCATTTTTCGGTGGAAGCCAAAACACGGGTTTTGAATATATTTAAAACCTGTCAAGGACGACCTAGCACTTTGAAAGTAAAAAATGTTGAAATGATAGCAGAGCAGCAGGTACACATGTACATCTTATTAAAAAGTAGACAAGATTTACTTTTAATTGCGCTTTTTGTAGGTATTACAGAATGTAGTATATACAAAATTTTAAAGAAATATGAACTCCAGTATGCGTGCGAGCCATTGACAAAGATGAAATTACTTGAAGAAGGAACTACCTACAGGGTGTCCGCGAAATACAAAGCATGCTTTTAAGGGATGATAGCTACAACGATTTAGAACCAAAAACATATAATACACCTTGGGTCTATCTGTAAGCGTAAACGAGAAAAAAAATTATTTCTAAAAAACGTTATTTGGCCAAACTGTACAAGAAAATTCATCCATATTGCTTCTTAAATAACCAAAAAAGCATATTAAAAATTTAGGGTTGAAAATAACTGAAAACAACGACGAAAACGAATTATTTAATACATGGAAACTGAAGAGTGGTGTCATTTCTCTTACACTGTACTGTACACGCATCAATAGAATCACAGCTGGTACATATATGCAAGCTACGCAACATCTGTTGATACTTGAACTTGACCATTGTTTCGTACGAAGTCAATGGCCATATGTTCTAAATATACGATAAATAGGAAAGAGGTATTCTTTGCGTTCTTTTAAAATACTATTATGAGATTATGACAATAAAATTTATGTTATGTTGAAGTTAGACTTTTCACTCCAACTTCGTGTTTAATAGCAGCTTTCGATCGGGAAATGAAAATTTAAGTTGAGGGAATGTCACATTAAATGAAAATAATGTAATGCAATTATGTTAGGGCGCTTTAAGCTGTTTCGTAAAGGCTACTACAAATGTTATTTCGTTTCTTTTCATTGTGATAAATTGGTGGTCCTGAAAAGGACCTTTTTGAGAGACAGGAAAAAATGCATTACAGGAAAGGCTCGATGTGTTGCCTATTTTCAAGAACACACGGCTGTAATCGTCGTAAATCTTGCACTAATCAGCTGCCGGTGTACAGTATGCGTCGAAGTTTGTGACATGAGAAATAATTTTTTTTCTCATTTACGCTTACAGATAGACCCAAGGTGTATTATATGTTTTTGTTTCTAAATCGTTGTAACTATCATCCCTTAAAAGCATGCTTTGTATTTCGCGGACACCCTGTATACACCTACATATGTCAAACTATGAAATATCGAGAGAATGGAACACCAATTTACTACTTGAATAAAACTTGGTTAAACGCTGGGTATAGGTACTGTAAATAAGGTATGGACAGACATGTACGTTCTTACCGTAAGTCAGGCATTTGTGGAAGGTTTACCAACAGGCTTTAAAAACCCGTCTGGCAAAGGAAGGGGGTAAATTATTACACATATAGGCTCACTCGAAAGATTTGCAGAAGATGGTTTACTTCTTTCCGAATCAAAAAAAAAACAAGCGATTACCATAAAAACATGAATGCAGAACAATATAGCTTTAACATATTCTTTTGAATTTAAAAGTAAACGCAGTTATTGTTCTCGACAATGCCTCTTACCAGAATACAGCAAACAATCGCAACGCCAAAATTCTGCAGTGAATGGAGAACCATAATCTTGAATATGAAGAGTAGATAAAAGCAGAATTATTAAGCTTAGTTAAGTAAAACAAGCAAACAAGTACGCTGTTGAAGAAATAATAGAGAAAACCAACAAAACGGTATTTAGACGTACTCCATATCACTGCGAATTGAATACAATTGAACTAATTTGGGCTCAACTAAATGGATATATAGCCAGACACAGAACCACACTTAAATTATCAAATGTGAAAGATCTGTTGGAACAAGGCATTAATAACATTTCTAGTTAAAACTGGATAAATGCCATCAAACATGTTGTTAGAATAGAGAAAGAGATATGAAAATTAGAGAATTTAATGTAAAGACGTAGAACAACTAATAATTACAAGTGTTAGTGACTCATCAAGCTCATCTTTCGATGAATATGACTAATGGAATTATAAGATACTGATGTTTTTTTTGATATACTGTTTTTATAGGGAACTGAATATTTTGATATTTGTATATGTTTTGATAAAATTGTAATATATATCAAGGTAATACACAATGAAAAATAAATTACATAAATCTATTATGCTTATTTGTATATTTCCCTTTGTGATTATTTTATTAAGAATAATTCAGTTGTTTTGCTTAATTGGTTTATCTACTGAATTACATATCGATACACATCAAGAGCAACGTTTTTTGAACCAGCACATCGGACCTACTCCGTTCATACATATAATATTTTTGTTTTACGTAATAATAGTAATAAGTATTTGTAATACTGTTACGAATAGCGCCGTCTAGTGGCAGAGCAGTGTAAATGCATTTGCAGTGTACTGTAGTTCATCTGGACGGTTCGCGCGTATTCTGGAGACGTTCTAGAGAGGGCGTTCCGGAACGGTCTAGTTTAGTGTAGTGAATTATAGAAGTTATATTTTAAGTATAGAAGAGTGATAATCTCGTAAGACGGACAGTCTTGAACTAGCGCGTAATTAGAACGGACTCTATTATCCGATATCTAAATCCTTTGTGAGAACAATGGTCGAAAATGATCCACAACATTGTCGACTAAGGGATTATTATCCAAGGCGAAGGACTACCCTAAAAGCGAGGCTGTAGGAAGAACACTGAAAGGTGATATAGTCTTTTTGACAATGTATTTGAGTTATAGTTGTCAATAAATTCTATTATTATTATTATTATTATTATTATTATTATTATTATTAAACGTGTATATAAATTTGTGTTAGTTAAAATAAATAGTTTAAGTTAGTGTTCTTCGTCACTAAATAATTGTAATAATTGTTGAAGTGCTAAATTAGTTTAAGTAAATACTTTTGTGAAAATATTATCGCCTGAGGATTATTTAGAAAAACTGAATGCGTAACAATACCTTATTTTTTACTAATTATACTATTGTAATTATACTAATTACAATAGTATTAACTAAGCTAATAACTGCAAATAGTGCAGGCATATAAATTTATACGTCATATTTTATATGCAATAATTGTCTCCCATAAATTGGGTAAAACGTGTGGACATCCAAAATATTAAATTGATTGATTGCTATCAAGGTAGGAGGATCTTTTAACGTCCTTTACAAAATATTAAATTAATCAAGTTTTAATTATACACTTGTGTCCAAAGTTATCGGTGTACTATTGCTATCTTAGTTATTTCTGTAGCTACGAGTTTAGTTAAATGAGCAAATTTTTAGTGTTTTTAATGCTGCTTACTATGGAGTTTTTGAACAAATAATTGAATAACGCATTCCCAAGAAATGTCGAAATTATATATTTTTTAAACGGAACCCGTGTATAATTTGTACATATTTTTGATCATCATAATATTTTGAACAAAGCATATCCAGTACATAACTATTCTTAACGTAGAAAACAAATGAGCAGCGCTCAAAGTTTAAAAAATTATTAACACGTAATTCCAGGTAGGTGACGGAAAACCATAATAAAATATTACGTTAACAGTAGAATAAAAACAAGAAACACAATAATTTTCCTTTTGTATTACAAAATTTTGCCTAAGTGTGGTGTTCAATGCATTTCTCGGTTCTCGCGGTAACGTTTTGTGTGGCTCTTTTTGCGAATAATAAAGCAGTTCTGTTTGATTTTAATTGTCAAAGACACATTATTAGTAGTGGGGTTCTTTCAGTTTTAGGCAAAAACAAGCATGTAATATGCTTATTTATGTTGTGAAAAACGTATTCTACAGAGTTATTTATTAAAATAATTTATTACAAATAGTCAGTTATTTGATTTTATGTTTGTTATGTTGTGTTGTGTTCTTATAATTATAATCATTAATTACCCCATATTTATTAAAAATAATGCCGTTTACGGATTCAGAAAAGTTTAATATGCTAGAGGCATATCTATTTTGTAGAAAAAATGCAAAAAAAGCGCTTCGTTATTATGAATGTGAATCTTCGATCACAAAACCAGTTCTATTTTCTAAGATTATATAAAAAATGTCGAAGTAATGAAGACACATTTAAGATACGAAGAAAGAATGATTTTATAATAGACGAAGAAACAGAAGTAAACGTTGGCTTTTTTGAAACCAATCCAGAAAAATCCATACGAAGTTGCACCAGAGAATTAGATTTGTAAAAGAATACAGTGCACGCCATTGTAAAAAACACAAGTTGCGTCCGTACAAGAACTACAAAGTTCAGGCTTTACTTCCCGGCGATGCAGAAAGAACATTAGTTTTCTGTAATTGGTTGAGAAGTTTTTGTAATAAACGTCCAGATAACTTTAATTATATTCTTTGGTCTGATGAATCTAACTTTTTAAATTCAGGTATTATGCATAAAAATTTTGCGATGAAATTAATTTAATTTGTACAACTTAGGAATGTGCAATAAGAAAAATCAACATTATTGGAATAGAGAAAATCCTCTGAGAATAGATCCGTGCAATCCCCACCACCGGTTTAGTTTAAATGTGTGGTGTGGATTAATGGGTAACAGAATTGTAGGTTCAGTTTTCTATCATGGTATCTTAACTGGACAGCGCTATGTTGGATTACTAACAGACATTCTGGATGATCTTTTGATGTTATGCCACCGCTTCATAGGCTCCGTATTTGTTTTCAACAGGATGCGGCACCGGCTCATAATTTCGCTAATACTACTAATTTGTTAAATACTCATCATACATTTAATCAAAAATAAATAGGAACCAATGCACCTATTCGTTGGCATGCGCGCTCTCCTGACTTGACACCTCTAGATTTTCATCTTTAGGGTTTTGTGAAGAATAAGGTTTACAAGCAACGACATCAAAATATGATGGAACTTGAAAATAGTATTAGGCAAACGTTAAACAATATTTCTGGTCGAATTACTAGAAAAGCCACAGAAGGCGTTATTGCGAGGGCCGAGAAATGCGTTGAACAACACGAAAATGTCTTCGATTTGATTATTGTGTTTGTTGGTTTTATTCTACTGTTACCGTAATATTTTATGATGACTTTTCCATCACCTACATAGAATTGCATCTTTATAATTTTTTTAAACTTTGAACGCTTTTCATTTGTTTATTTTTACGTTAAAAATAGTACTGGATATTTTTGTTCAAAATATTATGATGATCAAAAATATTTATAAATAATACAGGGGTTCCATTTAAAAAATATATAAATTTCGAAATTTCTCGGGAATGCGTTAGTCAATTTATTGTTTGTTCAAGAACTCCATAGTATTCAGCGTGTAAAACACAAAAAAATTGCTCATTTAACAAAAATCGTAGCTATAGAAATAATTAAGATAGCAATAGTGCACCGATAACTTTGGACACCCTGTATATTCATCGTACAAGACAATAGTTTTGAAAAAATCCCTTATGTTGTGTTCTTATAATTATAATCATTAATTACCCCATATTTATTAAAAATAATGCCGTTTACGCATTCAGAAAAGTTTAATATGCTAGAGGCATATCTATTTTGTAGAAAAAAATGCAAAAAAAGCGCTTCGTTATTATGAATGTGAATCTTCGATCACAAAACCAGTTCTATTTTCTATGTTCTATGGTTGTATTAAAGGTTAGATTTTCACTAGAAGTGTCAAAAAATTACCGTTTTGCATATTGTGAACCGGGCTCGTTCAATGGTAATGTCAATGCAGCATTGCCTAGAGTTGCTACTGCATCTGTTCGGCGTTTTAGGTATAGTTATTTTTACTCTGATATCATCTATATAACGATTTAAGGCGTCAAACATTTAATTCATTTCTAAATTTCTACTATTACATACTTTGTTTGTTTGGATTATTATTAAGGATCTGTGGTAGGTCTGTGTTGTCTATATTAAGATTTTAAAGAGAATGTTGAAAAATTCGCATAAACAAAGATACTGACACTGATCGCGTATCTTCTGTCATGTCATATCTCAAAACGACATTGTAACATGTTAAGGAAAGAACATATACCCATCTACAAATTATATATCTCAAAAACCTATCCTTAAAGTGCTGACTTTTTAAGGTTTTAATCAACTTCTCGGATTTGTCCTTATCGCATATCCGTCTATCAAATTTACGTATATTTATAGCAAATTCTAAACTATTATTTTCTTATTGCACTTAATTTTCTATTAGTATTGGCTTTTCCCAAATGCATCGCAGAAATATATAATTAACTACTGTATTATAAAAATTGTAGTATCTACTTGGCAGGCACACTTTCATGCTCTAATCAGTTTATTTATGATATAAATCTTTATTATATATGAGTTTTACGTTTAACTTTCTCCTACAGTGCTAATCTTTAGAATTAAATTGCATTAACAGAATTGAGCTAAAATCAGTGTAGGTGTACTCGTAGGTGATCAAACTGGAGTGCGAATAAACAAAAATGTAAGGTTTTCAAACAGCGATCAAAATCAATGAATAAATAGTTTACAATTAATACTTCAATATCTAAAAGAAAGTCGAGAAAATACCTCTTGAATTTGGCCCATTGTGTAGTATACAAAACCCTTTCGTTTGCTTCTATAATGTAGTGTTAGTCCTTGGCTTGTTTCATTCTCGCATATAAAACTTGGCGCTTTCATGCGGGGGTAAGAGAATTTTAAATACTCATGCAAATTATCTAAACCATTTAAAAAATCGCGCATATGTCTTCCTAATACAAGCAAGACACGATCATAACCATATGGTCGGACGAAACTGACAAAAAATACACCCATTTGATAGAAGAATTCCTTTTCCGTTATGTTCAAAACCTGAAACAATAATGTAAAATGTACAAAATAGATTAGATATATGTATTAATATCTATGAATTTACTTATACAGCACATATTCTAAAAAAACCTCTATTTACGAAATATGAAAAGTGCATCAGTAGTAGCACATAGCATTACTTCTATTGTTATTATTAAGTTGATCGTAAATGATAAATATTGCTGACTATTATCTCTAACAGAAGATAAGACGCGAGGTAGAAGGTGTATATAATTTTGCCAGAGACTTGTATTTGTCTAATGCACACTTGCCATGGTACTACGGAGTTCACAAAAACTCTACATAAGTTTTATAGATAGTATGTAACAAAGAAAGTTGTACCAAATACAATGTTATTCCAATATTAAAAATTACATTCCTATTCATAAGTCTGAAATCTAAAGTAACTAAGTATGGTAATCCTGTAGTTTACGGCCACCATTTTCAACTGTTCGCGGGCATGTAATGCGCATATGCAGAAGTGGAAAAGATTGGCACATTTCGTTTAATAGTTACAGATCACGACACACTTATACAGGTGTGCTCATTTCAAAACTAAATATCTTCAAAGCCGCATAGGACGTTAGTGCGAAGAAAATTATATTTGAAATTTATTTCAAGAGGGGTTAAAATCGCTGGTTTTGTATGCGGGAATCTTTATTAAACAATTAACACTGCGCAATGACGTATGCATAGAATGCGTGTCGGCATACCTGCATAATCCTGTTACAGATTTATTTTGCAGCAGTAATTCGAATGTAAAAATCTTATCCGTCACTTCTTTTTCTTAGATATTGTTAGAAATATCTAAGAAAAATTTCATATTTCTATATTTATTTATAGACGTTTCTTATATTATATTTATGAGATATTGTTTGTTAAGTGCAAGAACAATACATATTAAAAAACAATAATATTTATTACATTACACACAAATACTGAAATTTTTCTTATATTCATAACAAAGTTGATTGTAGTATAATTTGCATAATACATGATAATGATCAATAATATTTAGCTACTACATATATGTATGTATATATACATATATCCGACAGCTGGCAACGTTACCTACTTTCTGACACTTCCTGCGCATGCGCGAGTATCGAAATTTGAAATGGGAGCCATAACCTGCAGGATTACCCTAAGTATTTACTACTCACTACTTAGAATAAATTATGTAATGTATATGTAAGGTTCCATTCCAATAATGTTCATTTCCGCTAAATTATGATACTACTACAAATATTTTTCACTAAAACCATCTTTACCTTTTCGAATAAAGGAGCAATATGAGATTCAATCATAAGAGACCACACTGTACATATAATGAAGTATATAACATATCATATCTCGCAATATACCTACATAGGTATGTGTAGAGCTTTTACTTAGAACCAAACCCACGTGATCTCTGACGTACTATGACGAAAATAATATATTAGTAAAATAAATAAATATCCCCAAGCTATCCAACCAGAAAGTTGCAAAGTCGATATTTGACAGCTTTTATACGCATCTGTTTGCCTCTTTGTTTTCAATTGCCAATTGATTTTGAACGAGGGGTTACATTTTACCAGTGGTTTAGTGAACATTTAAATAGTAATAATGTTCTAGACTTGGCGTTCTTTAGCGATGAAGCTTGGTTTCATCTTTCAAGGTACATTAATTCGCAAAACCTATGCCTCATTCATTTGTCGAAACCAATTTACATCCTATCAAAATATGCATTTGGGTAGGAGTGTCCAGACGAAAAATTATTGGACCATTATTTTTCTATTAAACCGTTACAGCTGAACGATACCATGCCATATTAAAAGAATTCATACCACAACTACATGATGATGAGGAGATTGCTCTAGTAGCATAGAGGGAGCATTTGATTGACTTCCTTTAAATCAATGAGAAGAGCCGCCAGCAATCGTGATGTGGAAGACACTATCTGTAAGTGGATCAAGGCCATGCTGGAGGGACAACTCATTGAAACATCGTTAGCAGGTGAAACAATGCAGGTGTCAGTACGCAAGGGATTCCCCAGGGAGGCGTTCTATCACCCCTACTATGGGACCTCCTGACCACGAACTGCTTGTAACCTTGAAACGATGAGGGCTACTATAGTGGGGAAAATGCGAGCACTATTTCAGAACTCATGCAAAGAGG
Source organism: Popillia japonica (assembly GCA_004785975.1). Taxonomy (NCBI): domain Eukaryota; kingdom Metazoa; phylum Arthropoda; class Insecta; order Coleoptera; family Scarabaeidae; genus Popillia; species Popillia japonica. The sequence goes on along the minus strand of ML219110.1, from coordinate 4,280 downwards.
TCTGAAAACAACAGAAGTGTGGTGTGGGTAGGAAAGCCTAAGAGTTAACCTTGCGAAAGCAACACTAGTACCCTTTAGGAAAAAAGAAAGTTAGATGGCCAAAAACCACCAACACTTCGTAACGAACCAGTACAATTCAGTCAAGAAACAATTTTTTTTAGGATTGGTTCTTGACTCAAAGTTAACATGGAATCAACATCTTGAACAGATAATAGACAAGACCAAACGAGTACTAATGACCAGGCGGTGGACAATTGGGAAAACATGGGGATTAGAACCACGCATGATGTATTGGCTGTAGGTACACTGCAGTGGTAAGACCTATGCTAACCTACGGTTGCCTGATTTGGTGGACTAAAGTTACACAGAAGCAAGCGATTGTAAAACTCGCGAAATTTCAGAGGTTACCTTGACTGTGTCTTACTGGTGCCGCAAAAAGCACGTCAACAGCTGCAATGGAGACCATGCAAAACATGTCCTCCTTGGATATTTACGTATATAAGGGGGGAGGCAAGAATAGGGGCACATAGACTGAAATGCGGTGGAAACTGGAGAACCCAGAATACTCCGGGGCATGAAAAATAACCACTGAGATTACAAACCCTATCTTTGAAATGGACTGTGATACAATGATTCCGAAACTCTCGTTTGATAAATCCTTCAAGGTTGTCTCAGATTGGGATCAGTGGAAAGAAAAACAGAAACTTGGAATCCGAACCCAGATCTGGTATGCAGACGGGTCAAAGAGGACGACAGGTTCTGGGGCAGGTATATATGGGGAAACCGTGAATCATGAAGAATATATTATATATACCACCGTGCAGTAAACGGAAATACTAGCAATAACGATATGTGCCCGAAGGGCACTGGAAAAACAACCAAGGAGCCCGCGGTGTTAAGGGGATGATGCAAAAACCTGATCCGTACCCCCGTAATCAAATCAAACACGATGATGAGCTACAATAAGGTTTCTTTCAACAAGATAATGCCTCTGCACACAGAACTAGAGATACGCAGGAACATCTCAGACAATTTTTTGATGATAGACCGATAAGAGAAAACTGGTTGCCACGCACTCCAGACCTGACACCATTAGATTTTTATATGAATAGAAGAACTGCAAAATGTATTTAAAACTTTAAAACGCAGAGTAAACATTTGTGTTGATAACAACGGAAACCACTTTCAACATTTATCGTACCTATTTTTTCCGTCCTTAGTTGTGACTACTGACAATATAAAACTAACTTGTAGAACTTTAATTGTCAATACGTAAATCAAAATTTCTGCAGATACTTTATTTTTAAACATTACCATACTGTTAAATGGGTTGCATGTCTAAAAGAGGTCAAGTGCGTTTTGGTACTTATCGTAAGAGAAAGCATTGTAAGTACATACACATAGTTGAATGTCAGAATTATGGAAAAGTGAATGATCGAATGTAGAATAAATATACAATGAATAGGGCCCGGTAGTCAATATTCCACAGTTAGGAAAATAAAAGAAAGCAAATAGGTACGTAAAGTAAAAGCAAAATAACTTAACAAGCACTTAACGCTTTAATCAGCGTTATTCGAAAGAATATGACAAACTTTATAGAATCACGCAGCTCTGTTACTTAAATGTGTTCATAAATATTTGAGATTAGAACCATAGACAACCAAATATACAGATTGATAGTCTTACTTTATTGGATTAAAATACCTTCAATAGTTTTCAAAACAACAAGTTTTTAAGATATCCAAAACAACAACTCGAAAAAAACTACGACGAACAATAAGCAGTATAAATTTTAGGTCAAAATAAACAAGAACGTGACATAAACAATATGACAACCGATCTATGCTATGTATAATGAAAGGGGAACTTAGTTTATGCCAAATTAAATTTCTAATTTCGCGCCTTTAATTTGACTTTAATCTCAAATATTTATGAACACATGTTATGCTCAATTAGTTAATCTAAATTACTAATTGCTATCTTACCTCAATAGCTTTTGCACCAAGTTTTGGAATTATATTTTCGCCATACACTTGATGCGTACTGAAACTTGTTTGTTCTAAACCTATATCATTTCGTATTTTATCCCATTTATCATTTCCGTATGTTTCTTTGATATATTGTACCATATTTTCTATGATTAAACCGTACATGGTATTGCAGTTAAATCTGAAAAAATATATAAAAATACGTTATAAATAATATTATGTTTTGTACGAGGATAATTTGCATCGAAATATACTGCATCAAAAGAATATCGCTAGTGGTAGTAAAATTTCTTTGACAAAACTTGTAAAAGTTACAAACGATTCAGCAGGACGGTAGATTGTTTACTATATGTTATACAGTGAAATCTTCGAGCATTGTCGCTTCCCCAGTTTCTCGCTCGAGCGTCACTCCTACTGTTTGGTGTCCGATGAATTTCATGAACCACGCTCCAAGCATGGCCGCTTGCCTAATTCTTTCATCCTATTCACGGGAGCTTCTCCGTGTGGAAAGGCACCGAATTTGGCAACAACATTCTTCTCATGCGCGATCAATCACAGGCGAACTGAAAGTAGGGGTAATTGTTCCGCGGAATCATACAGCCCTCCCACCCAAAACGCCAATGCTCGGATATTTGACTGTATGTATATTCAAGTACCTACTTAAAAGTAATATCTCAATTAGACAGAATTATGTTATTATGTATTTATAGACTGTAGGTAGGTATATATGATACAGCGCATGCGTACATAGGCAGACATAAAGTAGTCGTTAACTAGATCACTAAATGTATAGATGTTAGAACGGTGTATTAGCCTTGGTATTAGTAGTGTTTAAATAAAATACAAATAATAGATAGGGTTTGAATATAAATAAATACAATGCAATAAGTAGAACATGGAGCAGTCAAAAATAAACCTATAATCGGATTGGATTACGCAAAGGTTAGACTGTTAGACACCGGTGGCCTCTGTTAAAAACGAAAAACAAAATGGAAACTTATAATAAGCCAAAGTAATTCAATTATTCGGAAACGTAAAAGAAAAGTTTAAAAAATTTAAACAAGAAATACAAATATTCTTCATTGCAACAGAAACGACGACTAAACCAAATAGAGAGCAAGTTGCAAGGATATTAAATTAATAGGATCAGAGGCGATCAAAATTTATAACACAATAGAAATTAGTAAAAAAGATAGAGCAACAATAGAAGGAATTCTGGTATAGTTTGAGATGTACTGCAGTCCGCAGAGGAATTTAGCGATGGAGCAATATAAAATTTCCAAGAGAACACAACAATAAAATGAATCAATTGATGAATACCTAACTAGTCTAAAAGAACATGCACAATCATGCGAATTTGACATTGTAGAAGACAGTATATTAAGAATACAAGTAATTCTAAGGATACATAATAAGGACTTGCAAGAAAAATTACGCGGGAGGACTTAGGATTAGAAAAGATAATAAAATGTTGTCAAGCCGTAGAAATGGCCGAGAAAGCAAGAAAAGAATTGAAAGTCATACAAGAAACTGAAAAAGGTAAATGATGTAACAGATACATATAAGAAGGCTGATAAGAACAGATACTACACTTTGATCCTAGCCATAGGCCGAGAAGCGATGGAAACCTCTTCAGATGAATTTGAAATTAATACAATTAGGCAGCTTCGGTCAATAAATAGCATAGGAAAAAATTGGTATGCAGGTATAGAAGTTAGTAATGTAACCATTAAATTCAAATTAGACAGTGGATCATATTTAAATGTACTACATTTAAATGATTATAATGAAATACAACCAAAACCTAATTTTAAAAAAAGTAACATTACATTAGAAGCATATGGTCAATATTCTATAAATTTTAGTATATTTTGATGCCTAGACGACCAGACCAAAGGGAATTAGAGGAAAAATAGGGGCGATGTGAGAAAGTGGCAAAAGAAAGCGAGAAATAGCACAGGAGGTAGATTTATCTGTAAGTGCATATTGATTTTATCAATTTCTTAAATCAAAAACAATCTTATCATCGCTGTATAGTAAGAAAAAATGGTATTAATTGATAAACTGTTGAGCATTGATGAACGAAATCATTGTAACTGTATTGTATTGATAGAAGTTAAACTAATGTAATGCCGCTTATACAGGTCAGACAAATTCAACGGTGGATTTCGCGATATCGTGGGATGAATGTCGAGGACAAACTACTAAAAAATTTGCCTAGGACAGGGAGAAGACGTCGCTTAACAGCCGAAATAACAAACGAGAGAACTTAAAATTTACGAAAATAATTAA
>SMLS01071337.1:0-101856 GCA_004785975.1 Popillia japonica | reverse complement strand
GTTGAAGCTCTTGCTTGCGTTTGCGGATGTCGGTTATAGCAGTCTCCCTAGTGGGGATGACTACTTTGTAGTTTCTAGTGAAACTAAAGATGGGCGGGATCCTGTCCGGCCTGACGGACAGTGGCGCCGTGTTTTCGATGTAGGTGAAGATGCCCGTATGGTCACCGGTTCTACCAGTAAGGCCCTTGCATCCACTACATTTTAACCTGTAGGCCCCCAGGGCAGCCTCTGACCACAACGCCAGGTGCAACGGAGGGAGGCCAAGTATGGCCTCCATGGCCGCCGTCGGCGTCGAAGACATGGCCCCCGTGATGCCCAGGCAAGCAATCCTCTGAATTCCGTTTACTTGCTTCTTATAATGTTCTTACTCTTTGTGCCACGTTTTCCCGAATTACTCGGTTCCATGTCTCTCTGAATCTTCCTGTTAATCCATACTTTGGACTCCCATATTCTCCTTACTTGGAATTCTCCGTTTAGTTTTGGCAAATGTCACCACCATCCAAGTTGTCTTTTTTCGATGCAATGTAAAATTGTTCCATGTTTAGGTATGGCCTAGTCTTTGCGTACATATTTAGTTTAGCATCCAACATACAGCCTAAAAATTTCGCTGGTCCATTTTGCTCAATTGACCTCCTACATAACCTGAGTAATATGGAATTGTCGGATTCACTATCACCCACAGGACACCAAACAGTTGGATAAATGCCAACGCGTTTCGACAGCAATGCTGTCATTATCAAGGCTATAATGACAATTATCGCCTTGATAATAAATAATTGTAATCTATTGTTGTTAGTCAATGGTAACATACTTTTTGAGCAATTATTTCCTTGGTTGGACAACTCACTCAAATTCTCAGAAGCTATTACTGCGGATGTGTCATCTGCCTACTGGCAAATATAAGAAGCGCTAATGTTTTCTGATAAATCGTTAGCATAAACTAAAAACAACAACGGTCCCAAAATCGAAGCCTGGGAAATACCTATCCTTGTAGTTACGTGTTTAGAAAAGCATCTAGAGTTACCATCTGTAATTTCTACAACTTGCATTCGATCTCGAAGATGCGACTCTATCCATTCACTGACCCTACCATAATTATATAATTTATCCAATAACAAGTCATGATCGACCAAATCAAACGCGTGAGATAAATCAAACATTATTGCCCCTATCGAATGTTTTTCCGTTCTCGTAAAAGGGCAGCCGTATAAGTGCTTTTGTCGTCTTCTAGAATTGTTCTGTCTAATTCGTCCCGTAAATGTTTAATTGGATTAAAGTGCGGACTTTGCGGTGGAAGGTTCAACACATTAAACCTACGTTCTTGAACAAAATTCTTTGTTACTCTCTCTGTGTGTTTGGGTGTTTGTCATGCTGGAACACAAGCGCTTCTGCTAGACCCACTTTCGCAACAGATTCAAACAATTTTTTTCCAAGAATGTTGACATAAAGGTTTACATTTAAAATTCCATCAATAAGCACTAAATTTCACTAAAACATCCCCCACAGTTTCAGTACCTGGTCGGGTTGTCGCCGTGCCAATTTTCATCGCTTTTGTGACCGTAATTCAAATTTGTATTCGTCACTAAAAATGACCGTCTTCCAGAATGCGTGCACATAGATTTGCAAATGTCAATCGCTTCTTTGCGTTTCTTAATGATGCTGCGGGCTTTTCTGTGCTTCTCTACCATGAAAGTTTCTATTATTATTATTTTGATACATTTACAACTAATCTACATTGAACTTCATAACATTTATTGTCAGCTTTCAGGTACATAAACAAACCACGTAATAAGTACATGCACATTAGGAAAGAATATACCATTTAGTAATTAAAATGGTATATACACATGTACATATACATACAGTGCTATTATTTTACTATGCAACATATCCCTATGTTGCATTTTAAAATAATCGAGTCAGAGCTAATGCTTTGACGATAGGCAACCCATTATACATACTACTCTAGCGTCAAGAATAAATTCTAGTTTACTGTCAATTGAAATACGGCAAATATTTTTTCGTCTTTCAAACTAATTTGCAGTAGTTTTTTTATACTCTTCTGTGTTGTGTTTTAAGGGAAAAAATGCAATTACACTTTAAAAACAGACAAAGAGTAGGTCATTAAATTTATTGATATACACAGGCAATTAAATGTTTAAATGTTTAAATGTTTTTATTATATATAAGTATTTTTCAAAATGACCGCCTTCTTTTTTAAACAAAAACCTAACCGATAATAAAAATTTCGTATAGAATTGGTTATTTTATTTGGTGATGCTCTGAGATTATTGCATACATTTGTGAAAGTGTTGTAACTTAGATAATAGCACAATAGGGATAATAATAATAATAATATTTGACGTATTTCAAGTGACACTAAACAATAATTATTCTTGACGCTAAGGTAGTATGTATAATGGGTTGCCTATCGTATAATGCTTTGAATCGATTATTTTAAAATGCAACATTGGGATATGTTGCATAGTAAAATAATAGCACTGCATACACATGTCTAGGTTATCTTCTGACGTTTACAGCAAAGTTACATTTAATATGTCGGCCTTTAAAGTCGCCCTCTACAATCTTATACATATGTCATGTAAAATGTGTAGGTGTTCTACCATGTATAGTACATAGCTCCTCTGCTATAATGTGCCACTAAGTACCTCCAATCTCGCTCCATTTTGCGAATTGCGAGCACACATTTCCATTTAGCACAATATATTCGTTTACGCTACAAAGCAAATTAGCAAATTCGCTAATTCCAGAACAAATCGCAGTAATATTTGAATCGTTCTCCGCGCCGTCTACATTAAGAAATCCAATTGCTCCGAAATTAATTCCCAAATAACAATTACTCAAATTAAATACAGCGACTAAAACGATTCTAGGGCGTATTACTAAAAGTTTCCAGCTCGCCATTGAATACGGTGCTATACATAAAATAGTTAATGTTAAGAGGTTGGGATGTTGCGTATAAATATTACGAAAACGTACACTTAGTATAGGGTGGCTCCTGTTATATATAAAGTTAATCAAGTTAAATGGATACGGACTAATTGAAACCGGGCATGTTTGGGTCCTGTCAACTGCTAATTAGTAAATATTGCGTTACACCGGGAAATTTAAATTTTAATTATTTCGCAGCGCGTCCCACACGAACTACTAAAACGATTAGGACTTATATTAAGTTTGCCAAAACTCCTTCTTAGCGGTTATTATACACAATGTGGTATCCATAACTAAATAACAGTTTATGACTTCGGCCCTGTATCCGTATTCCAGGAGTAAATTTTGCTTTATTCAGTTTTCCTCAAAGTTGTTAGATGTTAATTTAAGGAAAGTTTTAACTGCGGGACAGGTTTAAACCTTTGATTTAGTTTAGCTAAGCTGACGTCAGAACGTTGTGGTATAGTTCTTCTTCGTCCTACTAACCACCTTCATTTAAATTAATTAAATTATAATTACTTCTGCTGATAGTTTGTGGTGTGTATTTTCAGAAAACGTTTGCAAATACTTAGTTTAAAAGAGGACTTATTTCATTATAATCTATATAGGTTAGGACTTATAAACTAGTTAGATCTTGGAAAGATTCCAAAGGAACTTGATTAGAATGGATTACACCAAAAAGTAAACATGTACAGAATTAGACCTGCACGTCGGCTACAATATGAAATGTTTGTCCATTCTCTCTTGCGATAATACGTAAAATGCTTTAGGATCCAACTGGCATCGTCAACAAAAAGTGCACATACAAGGCTTCCAAGAATCTGACTCTGCTTGTGATCTGTGATGAATAACTTATAGAAAAGTCTTACAAGCTTGCGTTCTCCACCCGCAGCCAGAAGTATTTGTCATCTCAGTCCAAGGTAGTCGGAGAACTAACTAGTGACTTTGGTATTTGATGCTATAAACCCAACGCTGCTGATGAACTGGTTTTGATGCTTTTAAATAATTCTTTGATAATTGTTTTCTTTCAAATATTTGTCTAAATACTGCTATTTGTCTGATTTAATACTTTGTTCTGGAAGTAATGTGTTTTAACTAGTTCTTTCTCACTTCTTATCACCACTTAGCTATCATTACAAAAGTCTTAGGAGGTTTTCCTTCTCAAACCATCAATCGTAGGCTTGTCGTTGTCCAAAGATTTTGCTGCATTATTCTGCAGGTAAAAACATGATTGGTCGTAAGTACATAGACAACAACGTTGGTTTGTAGATGCATCCAAAACGCCAAATCGCACGGGCATTGGAATCTGGAAGGACGGGGAGCCGCATGGTGAATCCTTGAGCCTGGGGCTCTCTCCTTCCGTCTTCCAGGCCGACATTATAGCCATTCAGACGTGCGCGGAAGGAATCTTTACCTCCTCGCATGGCAATGAAGTGGTGAAAATTCTATCGGACAGCCAGGGTGCCCTCAAGGCTCTACAAGCTGTCAAGTTTGATTCCGAAGTAGTTTTAAACTGCCACAGGAAGCTGAAACAACTGGCTGAACTTCACAGCGTTACGCTGAGATGGGTCCCGGGCCACTCCGAGATCAGGGGGAATGAAATTGCTGACGAGTTAGCCAGAGCAGCCAGTGAACGACTACACATAGATCCGGAACTGACGTGTGGGAGTTCCTATTGCGGCCAGACTTTCGTCAGAACTCAGCTCGCTGCCAGACACTGGTCCAACTGGAGCGGACTCACTGGAATGAAACACTGCAAAATCCTGGGTGTTCACCCGTACCAGGACAGGCTCCGTAAAGCCGTCTCTATGAGCAGGCCCAGGCTAAGGATGCTAACAGGTATCCTGACTTGGCACTGCACACTGAACAAACACCTGTTTCGCATGGGCTTAGCAAACTCTCCCCAGTGCAGAAGCTGCATCTCCTTTCCGACTGCCCTGCATGGGACATGGAAAGGCGGAGCTACTTTGGGGTCGCAAGATTGGACGAACCCAAACTAGAGAAACTAACTCTGGACCAGTTCGCACACTTTTTCTCACACGTGCAACCGGGATGGAAGGCCTAAACGATATGGGGGCATAATAGGCCTTTCTGGCCGAGTGGCCGTACGGGGTCACCCGCCCATGGGACAATAAAAAAAAGTACATAGACATAGCACACACCACACAACAAGAATGACTAAGATGAATAAAGCATGTGTTGGGAATGAGTGCAAAGAGATTAACCGAGAAAGTCTGCGAAACAATGGCGACAGGAAGAAAGGAGATGAGGAGCTCTAGGTTGTCTTGGAATGATGAAGTAAAGAGAGCAGCAGAACAGGGGTACGATACGAAGTGATTGCTAAATCCGCGGGGAATAGAAAGATGTGGATGGGTATATGCTTCAAGGCAATATACATAGACTCAATACTTCATAACACTATACCGAAAAGTTGATGAATTCCAGAATTAATCCAGTAAGTAAGTATGTAAAAAGATCAAGGTACTGAAAAACCAAACATTTCTCACTAATTCAACAGTATCTTCGAGTAGAATGTATGCTCAATGTCTTGAAGGCAGTTATCATTGGAAATGGAAGGATAATATCTACTACAAACCAAAATCCATAGTATACAAGAAGAGAAATGGAGTGGTAACTGACGACGAGTTCTCCTTTAGATTTTATTTATTATGTCGATGCCAGAAAAATTTAATGCAATCTGGGGGGCCAATTCTTCTGTGTTAAGCTATGGCTCTCTACTATGACTTTTTATGACTACGAATTTATTTATTATGTAGATATCAGAAGGAACTAGTGTAAGCTGAGTGGCCGACATTCCTCAGTCATCAAACGAAATGGTTGTGTTGAATATGTATATTCCACAGTAGATAAAACTGTGCCGCTCAAATATAATATATTTTGTGCCAGAGAGAGGACGGCAGAAGAAGTGATAATAGTATTTACTTATGATGCAGATATTACCACCTTCATATTGAACATACTTGATGTTTTGAAGACCACTTACCATAGGATATGAAACTATGTATAGTCCTCTACTGTGATTCTCTATGCAATCGTTTGCCGATAAAATGCAATAGAAAAAGCGAATGTCTACTAAAAATATTCATAATCTCTTAACCTAGCAAGACTCTCATTAGACCTATGCACACATTGTGGGAATCAAGCAAGCTTCAATCCATAGAAATCTGTATAATCCAAATTTTGCCTGCAGTGACTATGCTTTGAAAGTTGGGCAACGACTTTGAAGGCACCATTTTAGTGAAGACGAAAAGATAAGGTTGGCAATGTGTTCTAGTTTGATAAACAAGCTTCCAGATAACTATGAAGCCTTGAACTTCCTTAAAGGTGTAAATTGTATGCTCAACGTAAAAGTTTCTGTCATTTACAGGTAAACACTTTTGTCCTTACTTCAATTACATTTATGGATCTACAGTATTATTTGGTTACGTCTTCGCTGTTTTTATATTTCACTTTGGGTATAATAGACCATCAGAAACTTTCACGATAATTTTTTAACATTTAGTACCTTTTTTTTATAACTAGCGACATTAGCAGTAAGTTCTTAAAAGGCTAATCGAACATTAATGTGTCAGAAACGTTTACCAACACACAAAATAATATTTAAAAGTCATCAAGTCGGCAAGAGTTCAAAGTTATTATTTAACTATTAACGTTAATGGCTGGTATAGCGAAGATACATTTCGATATACCCAATCGGCGAAAGCAATTTCAGAGTAAACACGATGCTCAACCGTAGTCTACGAATCTACAGGATTGGCTAACGTGTTTACTTTGGAAAGGTAACCGAAACGACTGGTATTTGCGTTTTATGATATACTTAGTGACATTAGAAGTGTTGCACCCAGAACTGTTCCAAAGTGACTTCATAACATTTGCAAGAAATTTTATTAACATTTAACACGAAAACAAATTAACTATATGTTTGGCAACCCCCTAGCTGAGTACACTCCTGTACACGTCTAGGCATCGACAAAATGAAACGGTCGATATCTGCTTATGGCACCTCCTTCCAAGCAACTTGAACTTTGCTGATTAACGTTCTTTGCACCAATTCAAGCGTTGACGATAGTGGTCCGGTGTCAAAGAAAGCACTAATCGTGGACGGTATGAATAATGTACAAAGGCTCGAATGCGGCGATATAGTGTACGCACAGTAACAGGTCTAACTTCTCCTCGAAATCATTGCTCAGCGATTTGACGCATTGTAGCAAAATGGTTTCATAGAGTTAGTCGTCTGAAGTGCTTATCTTGACGCTCTGTGGTATGCCTCGGTTGACCAGTTGATCTTCTTCGTGTTCCTCTACCTTCTTCTGCCCACACATGACACACACGCATTACCGATATTGCAGTACAATTAACACGACGGATAGGCAACAATTCTACCCCTGTCAAAGTCACTAACATGGTGATAATTTTGACATCTTCGAACTCTAGGCTGCTTTAAAGATAATCATTTAGATGACAAAAAATCAAGTTGAACAAATTATTCCTTCTGGATGTAACATTTCTAATGTCACTGAGTATATTACGAGCTTCAGTGTCATACTACGTTCAAATTAATTCGGCGAGAAAATATTACGAACATTAAGAGAATATTTTAGAGTTTACGTATCTTGCTGACTGCGCTTAAAAATAAAAATAATAATAAAAAAAAGAAATTTAAGGCGTGAAGTTCATATGGAGAACGAAATGAATTTTAACCAGAGCGGTAAGAATTTTAATGCAATTTCATATTCTAATGAGTTTTCGCGAAAATAATGCCAAGTTTGCGCGAGAAAAAGAATTTTCTCCTCTAGGAAAGAAATTTAAAAAAAGTTGTGATAATATTGCTCTGACCTGGAAAGCAATGTAGGGACGTGTCGGGAATTTTAGATACGTTAAAGTTGCACTACCGAAATTCAACGTATGTGCATATTTATGTAAATGGGTTATTAATAAAACACCCAACAATAAGTGACAGACCATTAACCCAATTAACACTAGATAATACGTGCACAACAAAGTAAAATCTAAAACGGGAGTACTGTCAAAAAGTGAAACGTGTGAATCGCTAATATAACCTAAAAATACGAAAATTTTCGCATTACAAGGTCACACGCGTTTATTACACCCCGTTATGCAACGATATACCGTACACTTTACGAAGCTCAAGTGGCAAAAAGCATTATTCCCCTGGAGGATACATTTTCCCATATTCCATGTACGGTATATGCGTGGGTAGTGTATCATGGCTGATCGCGTAATGTAGAATTCGTGTACGTAGGTGACAGGTAGATGGATCAACTCATACAATTATTTTATGTCAGGTGCGTTATGAATAATAGAAACTGTACGTAACAATTCTATATAATACGGACGAACTTTTCTATTACATGCACAATGTAACCTTTAGGCGTATTTTGTCAGAAGGTAGTGTAGTTGCAGCTGCGTCTCTTGCTAGAAATGCTAGTTACACTACCAATAATAACCTTATTTGGCTGAGTAAATATAGAAATAGTAAATTGATATGTAATATAGGTACCTATACGAAGTTTTAGAGCTCATAATATAAGTATGTACACAGTTTATTACAAATATTACTTCCAAATTTGCTTCCTCTCCTCTATTGAAGTAAAATGCAGTAACTTTGCTAATAAAGTCTGTTAATAAAGTTTGCTAATAACGAGTTTCTAATGAACAAATTTCCCAGAGATGCTCCTAGAAGAACAGCATCATATATTAAAATATATCTGTCGGATGTACTTAATGTATGTTAATGAGAAAATTAGTCTCTTAACTTTGTATGTTTGTAAATTCCGCCGAAACTCCTCTACACCATTAATTCATGATTGCTTGTTGGCCAATTTTCAGCTCGAAATAGATTCTTCGAATTAACTTCTAACAGCGATCTATGCACCGACATTGCCATCTATATCTTGTTGAGCAAACATGGCGAGATCTTCAGACGACCTAACAATCTATTCTCAAGAACCATTGTTAATGGATCTGAAGAACTACCCCAAGAACAACCAAATATGAGTTTTTTTTGTTTTGAGTGAGGAAAAAAGCTTCGACGCACCATCAGTGACAAGACCCGTCGCCGGTGTTTGAAGCTTGTACTATGTTAGGTGTAGAATCCATCCCGGAACCGCTGCTCGCATTACGCCAGGTTGGCACCTCGTAGTTAGCCTCAATTGGTTGCCTCCCTTGCTCGGATCTCTCTTTTCTGCTCTTTCAGCATCTTCTGACGAACATGGAGATCTTCTGCCAGTAGTCGTTTTCTGACACCATCGTTTGCACAACGTCCAGCGTTAAGGGGCCTATTTCTTCTTGTAGTGATGCTTTGTAGTCGCTCAATCTCTCGCACTCCAAGAAACTGTGATGAGCGTCTTAGCACGTTGCATTTTCTACTGAAATACCGGAGTCAGCTGATAAACTGCGTCCATCAACCTCGTGTCTCCTTCTGCCAGCGCTCTTGCCGGCTTTGTCGGGTGCATCCGCTCTTGCTTGTCTTGCGCCGACCTCTCATGGAGTTGCGTAGACTCTGTTGTTTTCCTGGGCCAGATCCTTCCTATCATAGACGCATCTTGTGGTAGTTCCATTCGGAGGATCCCATCGTAGGACACATTCCATAAGTCTGGGCCTAAGCTTCCTGTTGCTAAGGTAGCTGCGTAACATACTAAGTACATAGGATGGCGTGTTAAACTTGGTTCGGAGAGCATCTAAGATGACGAGTTGAAGGGGTTTCTTACGTCCAGCGTAATCAGCATCACCAGAGGCCTCGAGTAATGATTTCTCTCTTTAGCAGCTTTGAAGGTGTGCACTACTTGTGCTACGACGCCAATGGTGTAGTGTCTTTTGCTGAAGCCATGCTGTCTGTTGGACAATCCTCCCGCGTCTTTAATACTGCTCTCGGTTTCGTCTTGAACAATCTTTCTTTTGTTATCAGCACCAGCAGTTGAACTTTCCATCTCCCGCAAGAAAAACTCCTTTCGTAAGGCTGCCATATGACATACCAACGTAATACCAATACGTTGGTCAAAAGACTGACTTTTAAGCATCACTTCAATGACAGACCTGCTAAGTTCCTGCAAACGAGAGCTGAAAAATTCTGTAAATTAAGCTCAAGGCCTCAATATGCATCTCGTTTATCTGACCAAGTCCTCCCTGTCCGTCTCAAAAGAAATCCATTCAATGTTCTTTTAATTCAATAAGGCACCGATTGATATATTAGCAACATCTAAATAAAGTACATTGAGATCTGACTATGTCTACCCTCACCGAGTACACTAGGGTTCTCTTTAGAGGAATCTTGAAGATGCTTGAACGGTTGACGCACCCACACATCCAGCATGTCGAGAGAGATAGAATCCCTAGAAGGGGCTCCTTCCTGCGTGCGTTGTAACGCATCCTTGAGGCAGATGACCAGTTCTAAGCAAAGATTTTTTAACCAAATAGCAACATTTGACGCCATTTGGAATATCTTAAAATTTGGAACTTGGACTTGGAAGTAAATCCAAGCCCAAGATTCTAGCTTATAGCTCGCAAATAGCGCCAGAATTTGCAGAACAAAACTATTACGAGAAAACTATCAAATCAAATTTGACATAAGACCTGAATATTGATATTGATTGATTGAATGAGGTACCGATTATAGTGAAGATAATTACCTGATATTGAGAACAAGATCGTTACCTGATATTGCTTCCTTTCTGATTTTGACTTCTGAGGAGAGAAAACAGGATCGTTAGTTTGAAGAACGTTTTTAGACCTGGCATCTGGGCAGTTTATAGGTTTTCCAAAATGTAAGTTGGTATTGGGAAAAATATTTTTGTTAAAGTCATCAATGTGATTGGGCTGTCTTTCCTAAATGCTTCCTCCTACTTCTCTCCTTCTCGCATAATAAGGATTAGGAGTTGTTGTGTTCTTTCTATGGTGTAATAGCTCTTCCTTCCCCTTCTCCTATTCTATATGTGCGTTGGTTCTGCTTCTTTATTCTGATTCTCGCGAAGACAGTGCTCGTATTTCAATCCAATTTCTCTCAGATCCACTCATTGTTTTAATGATGTTACTCTGATCTAGCTTTTTGCCAATCATCCTCTCTCATCCTCCACCATCCTTTCTTTACCCCATCTGCCGCAATAATTTGCGTGATCAGGCGTATCGACAACACCGCAATGGAGACAGGTATTGCGTTCGACAAGACTGAACCTCTTGAGATATGGCTGGAAATGTCCATGTCCTGACAGAAATTGTGTCACGAAGTAATCTGCTCTTCTCAATTTGCATTGAAGTCATGGTAGAAAGTCTGGAATCAAGGTTTTCGTACATATAGTCACAGAATCTAATTTATTCCACTGTCATATTTTGAGCGTGACTTCCCTCGATTGCATGTTTGACCGTTTTCCTTAGAAATGAAAAGCTCTCCTCTGTTCCTCGGCAACCAGAGTAATCGAAGGAATCCCAGCAATCACGTATTTACTCACTACCCTCAGGTTTTGGGGACACCTATATTGGGTAGGATTTTTTGCAAAGCTGCCAGGCTGAATTCGGGCCTTCTTGTAATATAGTTCAGGTGCGGTCCAAAACTCAAGTTGCTGTCTAGGATAACACCCAAGTATTTCACTTCTGCTTTACGGAAGATTTCTCTACTCAGCTCCACGGTCCTGAATTTCAATTTTGTATACGCAATGGTGGGGTGATTTGATCATGTGTCGTAGTACAGAAGCACTTGATCCCTAAGAAGAGGTTATTAATTCTCTGCAGATTGCAGCTTTAAGTACAAAAACACATTTGAGTGTGAACACCAAAAGCTTTCTCCTACAAAGGGATCATGATTGTCAATTGATACATTGCCTTCTAAGATTCTAGAAGACCTTATAGGGAACCCTGTGGAGCCTAGTTTATATTTCACGTTGCCAATCAATTCAAAACCAAATTGACCATTGTCGGCTATGCTGCACTTGATGCCCATATGACGATGCAGGAACACATTTTTAATAAAAACTCAACAATAGTAATATTTCCGGGGACGAAAATGGGACCATTATCGTATAATATTTTCATTGTTATACCACTACGCTGCACCTTTTTCGAACGCCGTATATATGGAATTAATTTTATTTCCGTCTATAAATGCAGAGTATCGTATTTCGGTGAAATTTCAGCTGTTGTATTTCAACTGCAGTGGATCGTAAATTTGCAGTGTCCTTTCATGCAGATGACAAAACTTGAAACCAGCTTAAATTTTAAGTTTCTGCACTACCGTTACTTGGAATTATATAACTTATGCGCATTTCTCATCGGTGCAGTTACCGAAACTTTCCGTGCAATTAGCACTCCGTCGAAATGTTGAATGGGTTCTCGTGGGGTCGACTACTCTTCCTCCTTTTTTTTCTAGCACTAACCTACAAGAAAAACACTTTCTGTTTAATTATGTTTAGCTTTTAAGATTAGGAATTTCACTCGAGGTTTACCGCCGTCATCTTTTTAGTTTAAATAAGTTTTTGTGAAAATTACAATTTTCTCAGAATAAAATTGTGATAGTTGGATGCTAAAAATATACGTTTAATTAACATGTAGATAACTAGCTGCATACTTAAAGAGTTACATGCAAGAATTAAAGCCCTACCGAGACCAGAAATGATACAACTGAGAAAGGAAAAACAACAGAGCAGAATTGCAATTCTCCTAACAGCCGACTCTTACGCTAAAATTAATGAACCCAATTAAAATTATTTCAGTCGGGATACATTTGCACTAAATATTTATCCTTTTATATCCGACAAATTGTACCGGCGGGACAAGTTTAAATTTTTCTCTAACACCCTCCTACACACATCCTAATCCTGACATCTCAACGACAAAAAAAAACGAAACCAAAACGGGTAAAATACAAAAGCTTGGCTGCCCAACATGGTGTGATGATTATTATTCATAAGACAGGCGAGGCGGAAACAACAACGTCGCACAACGAACCACGCACCGAGATAAGCACTTCTGTAATAAAAAAGTTGTAAATAGCTGAGTATGTTAAGGTAAATTTTTGATGAGGTGTTTTCTTCTTGACAATGTTGAGTTTTATGAATCGCGATGCTTTAAAAGTTTTAAAAGTATGTTAAGTAGTTCATCAAGTATTTATATATTTTGACGTATTTTCCTGCTGTGATCATTTAATCATGTGTTTGCATCTGAGAGGTAGCAAGAAATTACTTTAGTTAGATATATTGTTTCACGGAAATTGGCTTAATTTGGATTCTTAGAATAACATGAAATTTTTCCATATGCCGACATAGTTTTGCTCGATAATGCATGCTGCAAATTGGTGACACTACCACCATTTTCACAATCAACGAGTCGAGAAATTTTGGCAAAGATTTGGGCCTCAGTCTGTGGTATATGTAGAATCCAGATGCTTCCAAATTCTCTTCCCCACCAAACTACCTTATTATCATATAAGCATTTCCAAATATGGAAATCCTACATCCACGCTTCCTTCAAGGAGATTTCTCTAGAAGAGAGCGGATGAAGAATCTCTTTAGGATAATATCGTAGATAGAGGACAGTGCTCAACCACACGCTTGCCTGTTATCAGGCTGGCTAATTTTCTCGCCTATCTCTCCCGAATTCTTTGTCCACAACTAAACACTTTAATACAATTTCCATACTTGGCAATTGATCAAGTTTTCAACAGCTTTATTGGCTGATGTAACTGATCTACCATATGCATCTGAACCAGCTAGCAGCTTCTAGGATCAATTTTAACTCCTTTTTTTTGTTAATAGTTGTACACAGTTTGCAACTTTGAATGTATGATATAGTTTCATTGTAAGCACCAAAAGATTTCTTTCACAAAGAGTGACCATGCTTGTCAATCGATAAATTGCTATTTGTCTCGGATTCTAAGATTTTTCTCATGTGTACGTATGTGTGTTCCATAACCTACTAATCTAGCTGCGTATATAACCCGAGAACTCTTATTTGACTACCAAGTGTTGAAGATGGTTGGAACACGTAAATATTAAATGGATGAAGACACTATTAGATGAACCGTAGCACAATACACACGTACTTGTTCAGAACATATAAGTTTTAATACCATCTTCATAGTTCGCAACATATCTTCTACCGGTTCTTGGCCTATAAGTGCTCGTATCAAGAATTTGAGTTTCCATCTCAGAACTTATTTGAGTTGTCTGCTTGGTAGACAACTGATTCATTTGGGGTCGTCTCTGGCACACTCCGCTTTTCCTCACAGAGATTTCTTTAGCTAGGGAAAGAAATCTAAATAAAAGGGCTCATATCAGAACTATAAGTCGAGGGTTGAAGCGATATTTCCAAACCAAAGGGATTATTTTCGTCGTCTATTCCAATTCTTGGCACTTTGCTTTAAACGAATTCTACTATCATATGATGATTTTCTTACGATTCCTTTCTACCCATTCACGATTTGATCAACTTTATAGATTGTCTACAATATTCGCTAGAGTGCGCTGCTATTACTTTTGTGGCAATGACTAACATTTCTAGAGGAAATTTATGGATTTTTAGTCATCAAAAGTTCTGAAGAATTATCTTATAGTGAGCTGCAACTTCACTAGTAGCCTAGGAAATTCACTCTGTGATCATTATGCTTCGTTTGATCGTATACAAACATTTTTATTTCCATCCTAATCGAATATTTTTGTTCTTCTAATTTTTGGCATTCTACCTTTAAACCAAGTTAGATCACATCATAACAATGTATTCTCAACTACATAAAATAATGTTTACATAAATGATGTTGGCTGGAAAGCTTACCGTGAACAACCTTAATCATTATTGTCTTCACGAGAGAGGTTTTTTTCTTTTGGGATAAGGCTTAATAACGTTTCGATCTTCTAGACATCATCATGTTTCTTTCAGTGTTAGACATAACTTTTTGCTTCATCGTTTTTGGGAAATCTTTTTCTTTGACTTGGTATGAGGTAAGGTATAATTTGACCGCCTGTATCTAGATTAATTGGTTTACTCTAGGCAGTGTACTAACGTGTGCACTTATAACACCTTGAAAATGCATGTTTGACAGTAAACTAGAAGAACTAAGTGATTAGTACAGACCCGGCCGAGCAGAGGTTCTTAGACCGAATTCTGGCCGTAGTTTTTCAAATATTGACATCAACTACGCAGAACTATAATGGATATACTATAGGGCTGCAAGAACTATCGGCATATAAAAATCCTCCAACTCTGCAAAAACAAGCATACCGCAAAGTACTTGCAATGCATCTGACGAATATTCCATAGCTCCTAGTGAAGAGGTTTATGGAGCTGAGTGCGGTGATTGTGAATTAAAAATCAATTCATCTGAGTCTAAAACTGCTTCCTCCGACTAACTGGGTTTTGAAACGTACTGACTCGATTTTGAAACTAGCCTATGTGATGTTGAAACTAGCCCACGTGATTTTGAAAAGTAATTGGAGAAGATACTAGCAGCTCATCTCTCACGAATTGATATCTCGTATGTCATCTTCTAAGACGTCGCAATCTTAAGACGATCTTGTTCCTACCCAGTGGGTATTTTCTTAGACTGTCATAACATCCTTTTAAATAAATTACCAGTTTATGGTATTAGGGGAAATGCTTTGAATTGGATACAGTCAGTTTTACAAGACCGAAGAAAATACGTTCTTAACTCCTATAGGTGCAGTAATGCCACAATTCAGAATTCAGTGTCAGATACCTTACATAATGGGGTGAGGGTTCTCCAAGCTTCTACTTTGGGACCAGTGCTTTTCGTACTTTTTCTCAATGACTTGTTGCTAAATATTGACAAAGCGTCCATTACTCTATATGCAGACGATGTCGCTATGGTGATAACCGACCAAGATGCTCAAAGCTTGGATGATACTTGCAATGTACTGCAATGTACTTACAATGATACTGCTGATGTCAATGATAATAAAAGTTTTTACTTACGATTTCATCCATATCAGCTACTGCCTACACCAGCCTACCAGACTTTTACTTGCATCTTTCATTCAACAACAAGCAACTTAACAGAGCAGAATATTTTGAATTTTTGGGAATTTGGATTGATGAATTGTTCATTGTTCATTGTGGTTCTAAATCAGTGTTAACTCACCAATAGTTGCTCGTTGTCTATCATGCCTATGTTTTTAATGGGCTTAACTATGGTATTAGATTTTGGGGTAACTCAACCTTAGCTAAAGACATTTTCATATGCCAAAAACGGATTATTCGTTGTTTTTAAATGGTTTAAAAACTCTCGACTCTTCTCAACCATTTGGTTATAAATTACTAACCTTACATTGTATCTTAATTTTTAATCTTGCACTTTATGCTTATGATAACATGAATAACTTTCTACTTAAGAATATATACATGACCACTTCACGAGATGTCGAAATGATTTAGCGCTCCCCAGGTATAGATTAACTATGTTTCAGCAGGCCCCACATATTCTCGCTATTAAGGTATATAATAAATTGCTTAAATATTTCCAAGATTTGCCGCGTATGCCTTTTCAACGTCTTGTACGTGAGTTATTGGTGGTGAATGGGTTTTATTCCATTTAGAAATTTTGAAACCACAAATTTTGCTAAATTCTTTTATTCATTATTACTGGTTTTTGACATTTAATATTATTATCATTATTTCATTATTATTATTATTTTAGTTTCTAGGTAAGTAGGTAGGTTTTCTTTTTCACATCCAAATCGTCTATCATGATCGTTGGAAGTAAACTGTTCTTTACTTTGCTTTACCATGAATTGCTCCGATAGACCCATTGCATTGCTGTATGCTTTCCGGTTAGCAAATATGAGTGTATATGATATTCTGCCTAGGAACCCATCAGTCAATTAGTCAGTTGGTGGCCAGTTTAACAATTAGTTATTTTCAAACAATGTTTTGATTTCTCATACATCATCTGAGAAAACTCAGATTCAAAGTTTTTCAAGTCCGCTGGTTGGTTAAAGATTAATCTATTATCTTCATATTCTGGTGTTCAACTATTAGAAGTTGGAGGCCAAACTTATTGTTAGTCAAAATGGTAGAATTTTGGAAATCGTGCTCAAAGAAAGTTCCGCTTTGTAGTCATTTGTTTACCAGATACTATATCCAGCATTTTTGCAGTTGATGCTACATTACCTAGCATCTATAAAGTTAATTACGTAACACACAATATTTAATCTAGTCTAAATGAAACTAAATTAAAAAAAAGTCTACGACGTACTACATCCTGTTAGAACTTGCGTCGCTAGAAGAAGTATTTTAATTTGCTTTGCACGAAAACAATTCATAATGATTAACACTTCACTTTATTGTAACTATAATACAATACAAAGTGTCCGCGAACGCTGAAAGAATTTCATCAGCCTCGTTTAAATTACCCTCATTAGAGAAACGCAGGGCTGTTTTCACGTTAAAACGGGCAACAACGGGCGTCCCGTTATTTCGTAACGTTCTGCCGAGTTTCGCTTTAAACATGCACGTGGAACGAGAAATTGGAGTCGGGCGCTTCGGGGCATATTTTTACTGGAAATTATACACTGGAACACTAGTTGTTCCCTCACCCCGACAGCCGAAACTGTGCACCAGCAGCTATAAGCGAATATATTTCAGCATGTCTTGCTGTTTCGTCGTTCTACTACTATAGATCTGTGCGCCTGTGTGTGCGTGCAACTTTATAATTACTCTGGTGGCGCTTAAAAGCTAAAGTATGTTAAAAATGTCGAGGCCCAAAACTGGTTGGTCTGCGTTTTGAAGAGGGGGTGTGGGGTGTCAGAAACGTATTGTTCTGTACCCGCGAAGTGTAAATTTCCCCATGGCATTAATCCCATTCAAAACTTGAATGTTTGCAGAAAAGTTTTGCAGAGCGATTCGAGTAACGCCGTTGCTGCTACGAGGTGGTTGTGTTCCTGTCGCCTGCTTCTCTCAGAAGGTATATTATGTGTTTTGGCGTGCCGTGCTACACAACGGGAGCTTGTTCTCCTTGACAAATGATGACGGTCGGCGGCCATTTGCTCGACGTCCGCCGAAAAATTAATTGGTCCGAACTCATTCCGGCTCAAAATGAAGAGTTGTAAATTTTCGAGTAATTTTTCAGTTTTCCTCCAAGCGCTGGCAAATTATTATTTCCGGTATGTTGTTTTCGCGATAAATTTTCACTTGTCTCCCTCGTGAATAAATTCCCCAAGGACTGGAAGAAAATTCCAGTGGTCTTACTTTGATTTGGATGCTTTTGGAACGACTCAATTTCTGTTCCATGTTTGGATACTTAAGATTGGATTCTTTCCTATTGTAATATCCGCAGTATAAGTAGGAATTAACACTAGAAGCACCGGAGAGGTCAATTTGACGGTTTTTCAAATTTAGATAAGGATATCATCGAGAAAAATGTTACCTGACAAATGTGCTTTTTTCCAAATATTTATCATGATTATTCTCTAAAACGTTGAAACATGAAAAAACAAAAATAAATGAGTTACAACCTCTATTTCCTAGAAGCACGAATGCCGTCAATTTGACCGCAGTGTATGTTTATCTTTTCCGCCAATGGCGTTTTATAGTTCGCGGAATTCTGCAAGATATATAATGTAAACAATATCAGATATAATCGTTGTGATCATTTTGGCTCTCAGCTAGTGTCTGTTTGTCGTAAGAACAATGTCTCGTTGCGGTCTGTCATACGAGGAATTATTGGAGGAATTTAATCATTTACCAGAGGATGAGCCGGATTGTGAATTACTATCCAATAATAAGAAGTTCACTCACTGATATCGCAAGTACGTCATTATGTGTCCAACCAATACGTTTTTCTCGTGTTATTAGCCGTGGTACGAGTAGAAGCTGTGGTAGGAGTCGTGGGAATCGTGATAGATGGCTTGAGCATGATAAGGATACACAAGGTGTTAAATCAGAAGGTGTCGAGGAAATTGAGTCCGATGGTACTATTTGGAAAATACTGGATCCCAACCAAACATCTGTAGGTAAAATCTATATCATTCTATTGCAATTTTGTATTAGAAATAAACATGTTTTTTTGGAAGATTCGGTAATCAAAATATCCTGTGGCTCTGTTGCCTATGCCAAGCGACACATATCTGTAGATAAAGTTTCTACTGCATGGCATCTAATTATCACTGAAAATATGCTTTGGCAGATAAAAAACTGCACTGATGACGAAGGAACGAGATAGCTGCAAACGCGCTTACGGAGCTAGAAAAATTTCATTAAAAAAGCTTTGGCCAAGTGAATGGAGACATCATTTTTTCAAGATAGAATGTCACGAAGTAAATTTTTAGAGATTATGAGACTTGTTCGTTTTGACATGAGAAACACTAGATCTCAACGATTAGCGACAGCAAAATTTGCTCTTGCGTCCGTAATTTGGAATCCGTTTATTGCCAATTGTATTTTATGTTACAAGCCAGGGGAAGATATAGCAATCGATGAGCAATTATTTCCCACTAGAGCAAGATGCCGCTTCACGCAATATATGGCCAACAAGCCTGACAAATTTGGCATCAAATTTTGGCTGGCAGCCGATGTAAAGTCTAAATATTTGATAAACGGTTTTCCTTACCTTGGCAAAGATGATCAACGGCCGCAGAATCTTTTACTTGGTGAACATGTAGTCTTGAAGGTAATGGAACCGTGTTTGAATAAAGGTAGGAACGTAACCACCGATAATTTTTTTATGTATATATATGGTTATACGTTCCTCTCGGAACTGAAACCGCTCAAGAGAGCTCTGCAGACCCCAGTCGTTTTTAAAGCGGTGGATCACTCCGCTTCTAATTTTTTCGTACTTGCTATCTATAGGCTGCTATGATTCTTTGCTTCATCCGCGACTTTTTTCCATTCTTTTCTGTCCTTCATCTTGTGTCTCCATCCGGTTACGCCCATCTTTTGTAAATAACTCACTACTTGATCTTCCCATCTGGTTTTTGGTCTTCCTCTGGGCATGGAATCCTTCGGTTTCCAATTCATTATCCTTCTTATTATTGTCCCTTTGTTCTTTCTATTTATATCTCCATACCATCTTATTCGTTTTGATTTTATTATTCTCACTATACCTTCTCCATCTAGAATTTTCACTAGCTCGAAGTTCATCAGTCTTCTATACTGTTCGACGTCTTCTTTCTTGGGCCGAATATTTTTCTAATTATTATTCGCTCAAACACTTTTAATTGTTCTTCTTCCTTATTCGTTAAATACATTGCTTCAGCTGCATAAACTACCACAGGTCTTATTGCAGTTTTATATAGCCTCAGTTTCGTCGTCTTGCTTGTAATCTTACTTTTCATGATGTCTCTATATTTGTAATATGCGTTGTAGCCGGAGTGAATTCTTTGCATAATTTTGATACGTCTGTCGTTTCTATTGTTTATCATGATACCGAGGTATTTGAAAGCTTTCACTTCTTCATATTCTCTATTTTGATCTTTAAATGTGTCTCTTCTCTGATTGTCCTGCTTATTTTCATGCTGTATTTCGTTTTCTGCTGGTTAGCCTCTAGTCCTCTTTTTCTTGCTTCATACAATAGTTTTGTTGTCTTTTTTTTTCTAGATTTTTCCTATTCCTCGATATTACCGCGATGTCATCTGCGTATGCTATTATTTGAACACATTTTGATATTATATTTCCCGTTGCCTTACTTCCTTTAATGGCTGCTCCCATAGCAATATTGAACAATGTCGCTGATAGTCCATCCCCTTGTCTCACACCTTTTGTAACTTCTAATGTCTCTGTTATCCCTTCATGTGTAAGTACTGCTGCCTTTGATCCTTCTATCATCTTATTAGTTTTTCGGGTATTCCTTGTGCTCTTGCGTCTTTTACTATCATACTTCTCTTTAAACTATCAAAAGCTTCTCTGAAGTCTATGAATATTATATGCAACTCGATGTCATTTTCATAGCATTTTTCTATCACTTATGTTAATGTATGTATAGCATCTATTGTTGCCTTTCCTTTTCTAAATCCATTCTGATGTTCTCCTAATAAGCTCTCTGAATATTCAACGTTATTCGTCTATAGTTTTGGCAGTTTGTTAGGTCTCCTTTCTTTGGAATGGGCGCTATATATCCTATTTTCCATTCTGCAGGCATCGATTCTTTCCTCCATATTTGCAATATCAGTTCGTATAATCTTTTTCTCATCTCATCTCCTCCGTTCTTTATCATTTCGTTATAAATATCATCAGCCCCTGAGGCTTTTCCATTCTTTAAATCTTTCAGTACTTCCTCAAATTCATTTATTGAAGGCTCCTTCATCTCTTCATCTCTTACGTTTTCTTCTACAGTTTCTTCAGTAGCATCTTCATCATATATTTTCGATGTGTTTTTTATATATTCTTCCCACCCTTTATTGTCTATGTTAGCCATTATATCCTTTTTCCTCTTTAGCTTTATTATACATTGATAGAGCTTGCTATTATTCTTATTATCTGTTTCTATTTCTTCCATTATTTCTTCTATCCATTTTTGTTTCTTGATTTTCATTAGTTTTGTACCTTCTTTCCTTATTTTGCTATATGTATATTTTGTAGTCTTCTAGATTTTTAGTTTTTAGC
This sequence comes from Popillia japonica, assembly GCA_004785975.1. Taxonomy (NCBI): domain Eukaryota; kingdom Metazoa; phylum Arthropoda; class Insecta; order Coleoptera; family Scarabaeidae; genus Popillia; species Popillia japonica. Next base: position 80,325 of record SMLS01071337.1, on the reverse strand, counting down.
CACTTTATTCTTGCTGTGCTTTTTGTTTCAAGTACTGCTTCACATTCTCTCTCAAACCAATCGTTTTTAATTTCCTTCCTTTTTCTGTCTAATTTTTTTACTTCCGTAAAATTAGCTAAAAACTTAGAGATAAACGGGACAAGTTTATAGGAACTCTGAACCGTTCAAGAAAAGAAATTCCGCTTTCTCTAAAACATTCATAACCGGATTTATACAGCTCCAAAATATGTAAACACGAAAGGATGACACTCACTCTTTATCGAGGCAAAATAAACGAAAATATATTCCTGTTCAGTTTCATGCATACAGATGTTGAAATATGGAATGGAGAAAAAGAGCCACCAGAGGCGGTAAAATTCTACAATGAAACAAAATTTGGAGTTGATGTTTTGGACCAAATGGATCGTCAATATTCAACAAAATCAGCATCCCGAAGATGACAAAATTTTTTCAATATCCTCGGCAGGGCAGCCATGTGGATATGTGGATATGTGGATATTATGCAAATACACAAATGCGCAATTCTTTATAATTTTTGTATGTATTGTCTTACTTTTTCTTTATAATAAAAAGTTATTTGCACAATGTGTTTCACTAAATAAAGTACAAGCGGTCACTTTGACAGCAATGGAGCTTTTAGGCAGATAACATTTCTGGTGCTTCTAGTGTTAATAAACTACTGACGTTATAAGGTGCCCTAAGCTTTGGTGGTATTTTACAACAAAATATAATTCGTAAACTTGAACGGAATGAATATTAAATACATCGCCTTCAACGATAATTAGACTTTATATGTATCTTCTCACGCTTATAACTCCCTAGTATATATACCTCCGCGTTTTCCCACATTAGCTTGTACACAACCTCATCTTTCAATTTCTGCCTCACTAACTCCAGCCAGCGTGCTAGAAGGAGATGAACAACAACAGCAACTGGGGGCTGGCTGAAAAAAAAAACTGGAAGGCAGAGAAAAATAATCCAATTTAACTCAATGTTCCGGCAGTGTATGGAACGTTTATTCAACCCAATAAATGTCCGTGTGTTGTTTCTGCTAGCTCGCGCCAAATTGAGAAAAACACCTAAATTCGATGCGGGCGTAAGAGGAAAAACCTTAAAAGAAGGAGCTCGGAACGGAGGACGAGTTGGCAAAAAGAGAGCCGGCGAGTTTGATGCGGTAAAGCCTGCGACGAGGAGATCACGATAGGAGGATCCCGGGATTCTAAAAGAAAAAGAATTACAATGTTTACGTTAACGATCTGGCGGATGGTGGATGGAAAACATCAAGTCGATCTTATTTCAATTTCGATGGCGGGAAAAGGAGAATGGGAAATGGCGGAACAACAACGGCAAGGATAGCTCGGCGATGTTAGATGCTCTTTTACTTTCGTCGGTAAGTTTTAAGGGCGAAACATAAAGAAAGTATATCTGTTGTTTAGTACTGTTGGCTGCCTCTGTTTATATGCAGTTGGATCCTTTATAGCTTACACTACATAGAATGGAGAGGGTTTAAAACGGAGCTCTAGTACACATTAAAAGGAATATGTTAAGATGTTTAAAGGTTAGAATCGTTAAAGCCAAAACTTTAGGTCGGCCTAACGTAATAAAATCCTTACACTGGTCTAAAAACTTAACATATAAAATGCAGTAGTTTCCTAGCGTATGTGATCTAGAGACCACATAGTCGTTAATAATAAATCTTACCAGCCATGGTCATATTCGTGCCAAGAAATTAATTCGTAGACTACCGTGCTTCGTTGTTTTACAACTAGGCCATTTGCTTAGTTGTGCTCTTTTATATCTCGTCATAAGTTGGTTTGCAAAGCCGTATTTTGGGTATTTTTAAGTCAATCAATGATGAGTTTCTCCGTTATATTATCGTCGAAACGGGTTGGCCATTATCAAGTGTTTGGTGTCCTGTGGGTGATAATGAATTAGTGTTCTACTTCTGCACCAAGAGATCCAGTGAATATTTGTGCAATATTTTGGTTAACCATACATTAATAATAATAATAATAATAATAATAATAATAATATATTTCTGTTCATACTTGTACAAAGAAAATACATTGAACTCGTCAATAAAACATGGTATAAATATATAGATATATATCTACATGCATATATAACATAAACCTGTCGTGTTATATTAAAATTTAAAGACATGCACAATACAATTTATTATCTGAGAAAATTTAGTTATCAAGTTCTTAAAGTTAGTTCAGTTGGTGGCTAAAGAGCAATTTATGATCATTTTAATTTTGCGTCCAACCCTCAAATGAGGAAATGAATAAATGACCATGAACCAAATAAAGTTTATACATAATAAGTTTGTTCTCAGTCTCTGATAATCTGAAGACTTTCTTGAGATCTAAAAATATCGTGCACTGTGAGCCAGTAGGCATCTGGCAACAGGTGCAGTTTATCTTGGAATTACTGGTTGTAAGAAAGCAGAATTTACCAAAAAGTAGGTTTTGAGGTTAAGGATTAATTACTTTTAGCTTATATTTCTATTTGCCATAAACTATCTGAAGTCCTCAGAGCTCAACGTCTTGAAGAGCAGTGAATGGTTAGTGGACACTTTATTCTCGTGTTCTACCTTTAAATTATCCGTATCTAATCGAACTGCAGTAACTAACTAACCTGCGAATTTAAGATTCAATAGTTTGGGAAAGTAGTCATCAAATAAGAGTTCTATATCGAACAACTTCATATTAGTTATTAAAGACTTGCAGATTATGGTAAGATAAGCTTTGTTGCTTGCGCCGAGGATGGACTACAACAATTCGCCCGTCTTCTGAAGTGTGACTCGAAAAGATGGGGTCACATAACCTCACATACAGATCTAATTCTCTCATACATAAGTATGAATAATTTCTGAATGGTCATATTCGTTGTCAAGATTTGTTGTTTCAAGTTATTTATTTTGCTGTCTACTGACATTTTAAATAGTAAAATTGGGATGACCTTGAAACTAATGTTTGTTTGAGATTACGCGAACATGTGGGGGTTTATTTAGCGATGGATTGATATGAGACAATAGGAAGCGACACTCTTGGCATTGAATATTCAGACGTAGACTATCCAAACTGGATGATCCAATGCTCCAATCCTCTCCAGTCTTCAATGCTCGTAAAACCTTAGAATCAACTAAAAACATACTTTACGCTCTCACTATCAATGTCTTACATTGCTTGTTGAACTTGTTTTTTTTTTATTATATTGTGAAGAGATAGAGCTCATATAGGCAACCAGTTATATGGCTAGAATAGTTTATTAGCTCACAAGTTTAGCATTTAGTAAGCCATTAAGAAGACCAAAACTAATACTATTGGATGGTCAAATTCAAATGTTTGTTTTAGACAGAAATTAATCATATTTGACATCGATTTCAGAAGCACCAGCAGTTCATACGCTTGCCTGCCCTATAGTAGGTTCTCGCGAGACTAAAGCAAACTGAAAACATATTAAATTGTTAAATAAATGTTAAGATTTGATTGCTGGATGTTGATCTCAAAATGCATTGGTGTACTTCATGGTACACCAACCGATTTATTTGAGGCACTTTAGGGTAGTAGGAATAGATTGGAATGAATTTGGGCGTTACTATTTTTGCTTCTTCTAACATATGCTACCAACTGCATTGTAAGGTGATCATAAAATGTTTGCTTGACCAATACCTCCTTTAGATTATCAATTTTTCTACATGTAATCAACTCTGATTTTGCCAATGTCAGCTTCTCATACTCCACTGCTGCATGGAGATTATTGATATCCAACCTCGTATCAATTATTTTCATTACGGTATAACCTGCAAATTCTTTTCTGGCTGACTACAATCAAACGCACACTGGTCAGAAATTGATTTTAAGACAATTTCTTCGCTTCCAATGAGTATATCCTTAAGATTTTTCCAAACTCATTACTTTAACTTGGCCAGAAAGAGTACTTGACTGCATTATACGATTTTTTCACTTGTAATCTGACATATTCTAACACGCCAGCAGCGCCACCTGGACACTATAAGTTTTACTAAGGGCAATATCCCAGTCAGTCACCGATAGATGGCGTTGGATCTTAACAGGAACAGCTAGAAAGTTTGAAATAGTCTTCCGACTGTCCATCATCATGAAAACCAACTTTAAACTACTTAGATTTGATGATCTTTTATTCAAAGGCGATGGGTGGTGGTAATTGTAATCCTATAGCTACACAGCTGTAACGTTTTGTAGGCTTCCAAACTTTTCTGATCAATTTCCTGAACGTGATTCAAGAAAAGTAACAGATCATTCATCATTTTTCCTGTGCAAAGTGTACTACACAGTAACACCCGTATGCCTGTCGGTATGTAAGTCTAGTGTTAAACGTCATTAAAAATGACAAAATCAACCTCAACTAAACGTTCTTATCATCAATATAGTAAGCAAAGTAGATCGATGGTTAAAGATTAACAACCAAAAAATAATAACAATAAAAAAAACTTAAGCAAATATAAAACAGTCGATAAAACACATCCCAAAGCAATATTACCGAAAAAAATAAAATCCTCTCGAATACTTTTCATTATCTCCAACAGATGTCGCCTCCATTTCCTCTGCAGCGTAGCTATAGTAAGCGCAATCAAACGGGAAATGAATCATTTTCTCCGTCGTTCGCCTTCCATCCTGCAACGTCGTATAGAGTGGAATTATTTACAAAAGACGAGAATGATCCCTGCTGGATGGCAGTTGGAAACTCTCCTATCTCGTATCTCCTGTCCCTTCGCAAAATATAAACCTTGATGCAGTCGGGGAATGATTGCCGCGCGAAAAGTACCGTAGAGTAGATCTCGCGGGACTCTTGAGAAATATCTATTATTACATGAGTAAAGTTTAAAAGTAGTGTTAGAGGACGTGATATCCTTTTTGGACTTACTTGATGGACGAAGTTAGAACAACTATGAGTGTCTACGTAGTTTGATATATCTGTTCGTATGTAAGGTAGGAAATGCTTGTATGACGTTTCCTCGGAAAGTCTGATATTATTTTTAGGGAGAAGACGAACTCTGTAATGTTTCATATTTTGCGAAGTGAGAAATTGAAACTTTGTCGGATTTCTGTTCGCTCTGACAGCTACCTTGAGCACTTAATTTCTAATGTAGCTCTTTTCTAAAGCGTATTTATAGGGCGATACACTCCAACTTGAAAGTTCCATTGTGTCCCTTATTCTCACTGTATTGAGATCGGGTAGTTCTCTATCTTGAATTTCGTGTGCTCCTATGAGCAAGGCCCTTGAGTTACACAGTGCAGAGCAATTTGAGAGTAGATGGATGGATGTTTCATCCTCTTCCTCGCAAAATCTGCATTCGGAATTCTTTATTATTCCAAGCCTGCTTAGGTGTTAGGTGGTATACAATGGCCTGAAAGGATCCCTGTCAAGATACGAATATTGGTTTTCCTGAGCTTAATGAATTCTGAAGATCACCTTTGGTTGAATGTTCCCAGAAGAGTTATAGCTTGGCTCATACCGTGACGATTCTCCCCGTATTCGGATTTTCTCTCCTCTACTTAATGTATGAGGTTATCTAGTATTACACTGCTTATCCCGCAAAAAGGATTTGGCCCCACAAAAAGTATTCTCGTTCTCTTCTTAGCGAGATTATCCGTTATTTCGCTTCCGGTGTATCTCGAAACCCACAATAGGGTTATCGTGTTACTTTTGCCTAGCTTATTTAGTTTGTCTAGATGCTCCCAAACCATTTTGGAGCTGATAACATTGGTGTTCAGCGTCTCGATGGCTGCTTGACTATCAGACATTATGATAATCTTCTGATTTTCGTAGCTTATGTTGATGTTGAACTGGACGCATCCTTCCATGACGTGTATTTCCGCCTGAAACATCCCCCCCAAGCTTTTGAAATATTTGGTACGCTTATATATCCCTATTCTTTTTTGCTCTGCCATTTTGCAGCCATCAGTGCACCATTTGATGGCATTGCTATTGTGCTTCGAAACGAGTTTTTTTTTTCTATTCGTGCTTGCTACTAAAGTTTGTGGTAAATCTTTTCAGAAAACTGAATCTCATTGGAAAATCGTCTCTGGGACATGGCCCTGCTTTCCTGGATTTCAGGAGGCTGATGTGTATGCCTAGTCAATCCTTCTCCTACCATTCTGCCGTGGTTCTTTGAGCTGTGCTTTCAACCAAAATGTGGAAGGGAGTAAGATTTAATACAACTGCAATAACCGCTGTGGGACAGGTTGTCATTGCCCCAGTTATGCGTGCACACGCTAATCTTTACAGTTTGGAAAGATTAACCCTCGCAGTGCCCAGGTTCGTTTTGTTCCAAGCCATCCAGAGAAGTATTTTTGTCTTTATCGTGTAGATAAGGTATTTGTACATGTCTACCTTTCTGAATAACTAGGAGAAATGTAGAAATTAAAAAAAAAAGAAATTGATCAACCCAGCAGTAATCTAATCCAATTTATAATCAAGGAAGTTGGAAGAAAATTTGGGGCACAAAAAACATTGCTAAGATCGACTTCTACATTAATATTTAACGACAAGTATTACAGTTCACCAACTCTGTATACAATTATTGCGTCGTCTTCGCAAATCTCAGGAGATCATATCTCCGTTAGATTATGCGATGTCAATTTTTTCACCATATCATCCCGACCGCCAAAAAAAAAAGAGACGAAGACCAAAAAGAAGAAACCCTTAAATATACGATGTATCTATCCTTTCTATCTCAGTTGGGAAAATAAAAGCCGACTTTTCATTAAATTGTCACCGTTCGTGTGCGGTCGATATATCGACACGGGATCGAAAATCTCATCTATACTTCGCGTGATCCGCGTATATCTGTAACGGAGACCTATAAGGTGAAACTGAGACGTTGTTTTTCTAATAAAACTTCTAACTCTTATCGGAGATTATTTTCGTAGCCTCGCGCGCAAAATAAAAAAAAACTCCCAGAGAAATGAGCGAGACGGAGATGGTGGTCGACGCACAGGAAAAAGTCTAGCAAAGAAAGAGGGCAGAGGTCGGATTCGAAGAAGAAGAAAAAGAGTTTGAGTGGGCGCTCTTTAGTAAATTCTTGAAGCGGAAGAGATAGCGACTTCGACTGACTTTCCTCCATCTAGGCTTTGCTTGCCGGTCTACACAAGATCGAACCGGCAGGGGACTATACCTCCCTTGATTACCTATCCTCTCTTATTAAGTTATTTTTTACAGCTGATTACGAGCGACGATAAGAATTCTAATTACTGCTTATAGAAAGCGAGGTCGCTGCGCCTCCGAGATTCGCACTGCTTTGTAGGTAGTACAGCATCCTGTTTTATCAACTGATTAACGATTATTATGACAATCCTTGTTTCCTACGCGACTGATTTGCGCTCACGTACAGTTTGGGCGTTGTGCGGGTGGTGGTCGACTTTCGACGAAAGGAACTCGAACAAGGTAAACAAATCAAATCTAAAGTTACGAGAGTTTTGTTGGAAAAGGATCATAACAAGCTTAGTCTCTGTTCTTCTATTGACGTTTAAAGTTTGCGCAAGTTAATTGAAGCCCGATATGCGGAGAGATTTAATAAACTGAAAGAATCATACAAATTATTTGCTTCGGTTATCGCCAGAACGAATTATGCTGTATTATGGGAGAAATTAGTAATTATTGTTTGCTGGAGAAATGAGTGGTATAGGTAATTATCTTTAGCTTTAAGTATGCCTCGAATTGCATTTGTTTTGTCGTTGTTCAATCTTTTTGTTTGACCGCTTTACTCCTTTATTTCCTTCTTCCATACCCTCTATCTAGTCAACAATCGTTTACTTACTACAATGTCTCTAGCCCAGAAACGTGTTAGTTTCAAGCTGTGGTAGTTTTTAAACTTAAGCTTATTGCAGATTCTATTCTGGGAAACCAGATCAGAACTTGGGGAGCCAGCTCCAAAACAATTTGTAGACAGTCAAGAAAAATATCGTATCTATCACGTTTGTAAATATATTTGAGCATATTTTCAAGAAGTGACTTAAGTTTACAAAGCACAGGGTCAGGTTGCCCAAGTAATCCATGTTAATATTGCCAACTATATCGAAAGTAGTATAAGGGGCAGTTCGCGATAGATTGGTTAAGTTCTTTGAAGACAGTCGAGGTACAGATTGGCTATAGACTTAGGATGTCAGCGGCAACTGCCATGGTTGAGCCTGTTGATGTGGTGTCCAACACCTGGGATGAAGGGGATAGCATAGAACTACTATCAACAGCTTTCAACTGTGTCGTCCATGAAATTCTGCTGGAAAAACTATACTGTTTTGGAATATTAAAGAAAAACTTTTTTGTGAAAGGATTTTTTGAGTTCTGGTAGAATTCAGGGCAATGCTTGAACATCTCCATCCGCAGGAAAAAGTGGTACTGACTCAAATAGAGAAAACGAAATTAATATTAGCATTCCTTGCAAAATGACCCTAGAGCTGCAGGGCGTATGGGCTGTGACGCCATCTTGTTAAAAGTGAAAAGTATTTATATGCAAGGCTTCCATTTGTGTAACTCTTGGGATTCCTCTCTATGCCCAAAAAATAAACGTGTACTTCACCATTACCTTGCAGTGCACAAATCAATCAATCAATCAATCAATTAATCAATCAATCAATCAATCAATCAATCAATCAATAACCATTACCCTAGGCAGGCAGTATTCTAAACAAGCGTAGCTGTTATGTGCTTGACTCCATTCTTCAGAAAACATACTTTTCTAAGAATGTAGCTTCTAGCTGTTTAAGCTGGCTCTCAAGTGCAGCAGTGTGTTGATGTTCTCAAATGTTTTCGCAGATTTAGGACACAAGGACGTTTGTTTTTTGGATTTCCACGTTAACAGTACCTATGTGTCTAAATTGTTTTTTTTTCTGATTATAAACACTTTCATGTAAAGAATAAGAGAGAACAGTGAGTATGTTACAACAGAGAGTTGCCAGCAGTGAAGATTGTGAACCGAGGAGTACCACAGGGTCCCATTCTTGGACCGACCTTTTCCATAATATACATTAATGATTGGTTTGGAACGTTGATGTATCTTTACGATACTTCCCTCTTGCTAAGACAACATCTATCACAGACGGTGGGGAGTGGTTTGGGGCAAATAATTTGAAATTAAGTGTCGAGAAACCCCAATCACTGAAATTCATTAATGGCGTGGCAAGTGGAGGTTGTCGTGAGGTCTTCGGGCACCTGCTTCAATGATGTTGGATGCTATAAGGAATACATACATAGAATATTATGTGGGAAGGATAATATACACTATTTGCAGAATTGATAGAATTAATAGAGTAGAGGAAAAAAAGGGCTACGACACACATATTTTGAGGTCTTCCACTCAGGAGGCGTTTTGCCATTCTACTACATTCTTGCCTGCCTCGTGTATATCCACAATTGCAATAATTTGCATTACACAATCCCTTACCACTGGGTCACCAAAGCAATGACGTAGGTGCTAATTGCACAGCTCTCCTAAACATATGAAGGATATCAGCGTGCTACGTTTAAAAAAGAGTCATGTTAAGATTTTTTGATCTTCGCCTCCATCTAGAGCTTGCAGGAATTTTATAGGATGGATGCTACAAGCCTATCATACATAACCAAATAAAAGAGCTTGTTGATCTGAAATTAAAGTTTTACACCTTTACCCTGTTAAAAAGCGGTCTTCAGCAAACCTGGTGGTCAGTGGAGAGTAGTCTGGGGAATTACAACCGCAGTAGATCATCAATAGATGGCTGCTACAGTTACAGAAATGATAGGTACTAATGCTTGTTCATTATGTCGATCTACTAAATACTTGAAGAAATAGGGATCCCATATCTGAAATGAAGACTGTAGACAGTGTTCTTGATTTCTAAAATTCTTTTAAGTTATCTAGAGATGTATGTATTTGCTTGCAATATTCTCTTAAGATCATATAGAGTGAGCGATTTCTGGACATTATCCTCCTTTTAATATCGAGCTTTTGGGGGAATGTGATACCCAAGCATGTATACCGAGTGCGGATTATTAGCTACTGCAACTAATACCGCGATTTTATTTTTTTCTCCAGCAATTATTCTTTAGCGATCACGTTTTATCGGGAAAACGTTGTGAGTAAAGATTAACAGCATCATCGATATTTCTACCAGTTTCTCCATAGATGTCAACCATTTCAATTCTCTCTTGTAATGTTATAACCTCAATCACTGTTCAAGTATTCTACACTAACTAATTTGTATTGGATTAAGAATTATCACCATTAATCACCATTCAGTGAGTCCTCTAAATCATAACAAATTTTATTTAGATCTTTTTTTTTGATTTGAGATAGAGATATTCCGTTGTCTCAAGATAAAACAATCATCCAGTATGTATTCCTCTACCTCTTCAAATTGTTATACCTACCACTTATGTGTTGTTAATCTGGAGCTTTCTTTGGTTTTAAATGTTTGTACTGGTTACTTCATATACATATTTCGTTCTTGCCTCCATAATCTGTAAGTTTTCGTGATTCTCTCTTCATTTCTTTTTGGCAACGTTACACATCTACTTGCATCTTGTGAGTATCACTAGATTGTCCGGATATGGTAGTTACTTGTGTCTTTAACAATAAATAAGTTTTGGCCTCATTATATGTAGCTCGCTTATAGCTTTTTCATCTGTTCACCATGTTATATGTATGTATACGATTTTTTTCAACGTGAAAATATTGAAATAACATATGTATATACGTATAAAGCTATTATAGCTCCAACTTCATTGCAAAATGACTGCAATTTCCGTAAACTATTCGACGCAAATTAACTCTAAGTAAAATACTCCCATTAAGTTAGTTAAGATATATGCAGAACTAATAATTACCTCCCGTATACATTCGTATTACTACACTGCCGAGTGATGCAGTGATACCATATGCGGAGGCTAACAACGACACGAGCACTTTTTAACATGCTAAATCACTACTTTACAGTAACGACATTTCAAAAAAGTTCTCATATTTATGACCACGGCTGAAACGTGTTATTAACGTTTTCATATATATTTTACTTTATCTCGGACGCGGTCCTGCTTCAACGCTAACGTCATAATTTTTTCAGCAGTTACCGTGCACCGCCGCCAATAGAGGGCAGCACATTATGCAGGAGAGATAAATCGGCCGTTAGAAGCAAGCAGGGGCGCTGGTATGGAAACTTTCCACTTTTCCGGGCACGACTTTCTCCAGTTCTCGCGTTAATACTGAAGTTGTAATCTATGTGTGTGTGTGTGTAAAAATGGAAATGGAGTGAAAAGTTGTAAATAATTAGGTGGCCGGTAAAATATGACTTTGAACTCCGCCCTCTGGTTAAAAACTCAATCCGCCGCCGCTTCGGATTTTCCTCATCTCAGGAGAAAATTAGGAAATAGAATGGACGAGAAACGTACCTCTCCTTTGTTTTTTTTTGTTTCGTTTTTGTTATTCATCTTCCCTTGATGGCGTTATTAGAGGTTTGGAAATTAAATGAGATCATTTAGATTAACTGTAACATTTTTAAGTTTAAATTGGGGATACACACACGAAAGTGAACCTCGTATATCCTGTTATAACATTACTTACTCCGGGCGCATGTTGACGCACAATAAAACTCCATATCTCAATCCAATTAAGCGTAGCGGTGTATTAAAAGGAAATGTAGCTTGAAAAAGGAAGGAAAAAATACGAACGACGTTGGAGAAATGGGGAAAATACGCTCTAGCGTGTGCCTGAATTCATGACTCGAACGTGACCGACGCAGCACAGTCGAGGCACAGCAGTAGCGCAATAGTCCGAACTCCTCGCATTCGAAAAGCGCACACGTAATAAATCGATCTGTTTAAAATGACCAAGACGCATTCCTTCCCATCCGGGGCTATCTAACCTATAATTATCGGTCTTATCGTTAAGAGGCGTGTGTACGTTTCGTTTTGAAATTAAATTCGCACTTAGAATGAAAAGTGTCAGTAATGGACGATATGGTATATTGATTCGTTCGTACTGAATTAGATTTTAGAAAGGATTGAGCACTTTAATTTTGCGACAAGATCGATCTGATTCCCTGCTTTTGGCAATTTAAAAGAGTTGATTTTTGTAAAACTTAAATTGGAAAGATGAAGTCCATTTAGTGCTGGCTTATCCTCGCCTGGAAAAAAAGTCATCACAGAAATTTTTTATATTAATTTTATCCTAAGTCAACACTCCAAAGCTGGCAAGGACACATTTCCACAGACTTCATCATTTTTCTAGAATGTCTTTAGAATCCTCTATCTGGCCAAGACTGATTGTGAGCAGGCTACGCTGCTGTATCCTTGGCCGAAGATGATTTTCTACAAGGACAAAAAAATACACCACCAATACGAGTACAGTTACTTGAAGTGGACAGACTGTATAAGGCGACTACAGTTACAGTCTTTGAATAATGTTAAACAACAGACAGCAACAACAGAGAACAGCGTCTAGGTCTAGATCTAGAGAGTAGCTGATCAGGTTTTGACTTGATTTTGAAAACAACTTATAAGCATCAGCCCCCAACCAGATGAACTGCTTCCAAAACTAACCCTCAAGCAGATAAACTGTCTTGTAAAACAGTTCATGAAGCCATCGATCTTATATGCGATGTATGTATATCTCATGTAGTGACTCTATACGGGGTTGTCAGCCTGATATCTGATCGATCTGAGCCAGTTCTGAAAGCAGTTTATCTGTTTGGGAGGTTGTTTTGAAAGCTGCCTAGTTTCATTAGAGAGCAGCTTAACTGGTTTGGACTGCAGCTCTTCTTGTTGGATTTGTTCATAATTATCTTCTTCATAATCTTATACATCAGGAACACTTAAGTATGTCTTATGTAAGTAATCCTCAAGTTCCAGACAAGATTTAAAAACCATGTAGTTAACAATGGTATCTCAGTATTCTTTACAATGCACTTTGGGAAGATGTGACAAGATTAAGTATTAGTTTTAGGAAGATCTGTAACTCATTTCGAAAAATCACTCTACATAAATCTTTGTTTTTCTTGGGGAAACCGCTTGGCACCTAAGCACGGGTTCAGGGTGCCCAGGTAGTGTTGGGCGCCATACCGACTAAAAGCCCTCCACAGCCATCGCTGACGCCAGGGGTCCGTCCGTGAGCTTCATAGTTCTCTGTCTTAACAGCTCATCACGCTCTTCGCTCTTCGACTCATTATGCCTTTTATCATCTGCTTGGTGGATGGCTTGTCAGTATTCTTTCCGTTCAATCATCTTCAGTACCATAACGTCAGGTGTCAACACCCCCCACGTCCCAACGTCCCACTTCACAGCATGTCGCCCAACTCTGAAAGTGGCCCAACCTTTCCATTCAATTAATACTATGTTCGGCTGTGTCAGTACAGGAGCATTACATGGATCTGGCAGAGTTATCCTTCCCAATGCGCATGGCGAACAATCTGAAGGCCCCATGTGCCGTTAATACCATAGTATAAAGAAATAGTCGAGTTGCCAATGGCTGCACTCCAACCAGGGTCTTTATAAAGGTATTCTTTTAGTCCACTGGGTCTTAGTTGTCCATCTCTCCTGCCAAAACTGAAGTGACTGTTCCCTAGATGCCTATAAAGCTTGTATGCCTATTTTCCTGTCTGTGAGTGTACAAATATTGCCTCTCAGCAGCCAGTAGGTCAATAGGGATGATACCAGCGATTACTTGGAGCACATCACCCTATACAGTCCTCTAAGCCGATGCGGCACTCAGCAACACATTCCTCTGTACTCACCCAAGCATTTTCCTATACCTCTAGAAGCTCAATTCACCATACTAGATAGGTGCCCCATAGAACTAGATATTTTGCATAGTGCTACATAGCACAGTCCTCTTTCCGTCTGCTAGTCCGACCATAAACAGCAAGATTCTGCTGAGCTTTAATACCTTGAGTTCAACCTTAGTCACCTCTGCTAGGAAGTGTCCTTTGAAGCTTACCCCGTTCTAGACTATCAAGCCCAAGTACTTAACGCTTAAGAATTATAATTTATCCAGTCAGATTGAAAACGATGGCATCTCTATTTCGCTTACCTTTAAGAATCACAGCTTCAGACTTGTGGGCCGCTAGTACCAGTTTGTGGTTTTTCATCCAGGCACTTATCCTTCGTCGACATTCATTGGTGTTTTCAATAAGTGCATCTCTATTTTCAGCTTCGACTATCAACGCCAACTCAGTAGATAAATCTGGTTGACAATAGTTATTTAAGTATCAATAAGGTTAGAGGTTGATTACTGGAAGCAATAGCTTTGTGGCCGAGAGTAACACATTTTTCCTGTGACTGGTAGCTTTTAATCTTTATGGGGCACAGTAAGTTTTTGCCCAATCCATGCAAATCTAAGCGGAAGCCTCTATGGCCTCTGTGAAAATACACCCCAATAATATTATATTTTCCAGTGACAAAATAACAGAAAAAGTTGGTGTAGAGAAGAAGACATAAAACAAGTCCACACTGTTTTTTATGGAGGAGAGGAAAATCATGCATAAGACTTCCGCAACTAGGTGGAGACGTGCGGGGCATGTCAGATTCTTACTGACTAAAAACCTCTCCCCTTATCATCTCGTTCAGTGCATCGGAAACCGCTTTCGCATTACTTCGATGTTAAGGAGCCGTCTTAGCTAACTTGCTAGTTGTCTTTCTTCTTTCTCTTTGGTTTCTATGATACGTCTTGTGCACGCGTACATACTTGACCATGCCTCCTTCGTTGTTGTTAGTCCCTGCCTCATGTTTTCCTGGTTGAATGCAATACCTGTCGTTTCCTTGTAGACGTTCCTATCCTCTTGCCATCTTGAGCATATGAAAAGTGTATGCTTCACGTCATCGGTTTCCCCGCAGTAGGTGCAAAAACAAGTCCACTCTACATCCACCAAAACGCTTTAATCTAGCAATAAGTGTTAAGCTGCTCAATATGTTCTAATTCTTACACTAAAGACGTCAAAAGGGAATTTGCTACTGCATTTAAATAATAACGAATCTTCAAAGCTAAGTCAGACTTTAAGTGCGAAACTATAGTTTACCCATCAAGAGCCTGGTGAACCTTCAGATGGGACTATAAATACAGCCATTAGATGGTTGAGAAGACCCGTAACGAGACAGCAGGTTGTGAGATCATAGAAGTCATACAAGTTGGTTCAGGACAATATATCACATCCAGGAGTGGTAACAATTTTGCCTCTGTGATGGTCTTTCGATGGGCTTCAAACTGGATTACAGGATCACAAAAGATATTTGAGGCTAGAGAAATTCTGAGTTTGAGTTTTGTGGCGTTTTGGCAAGAATTTTGTTTTTGAGTTAAATCTATTCCAATTCTCACCTGTGATTGTCATTAGCGGTTACTTACAGATTTGGACGTACTTTTTGGATATGACTGGAAAAATGTATTAGCTACATCACTGGATGGGAGCTTAGTGTAGGTGGGTTTAGTTCTGAGAGCCATGATTGCTTCATCTCTTGGAAATCTTTCCCAAATAAAATGTTTCAACTAATACCCAGCTAGCCAGAAAATCAACTAAGAAAACTACTATGGATTATGTAGTAACAATCTAAAGAAGCAATTGCGAAATCTTTAATTCTGATGAGTCATCTAATGACCCCTCCTTCAGCCCAAAGTAGCATCGATAAGATGTCCTAGTTAGGTATTAAGAGTTGCTTCAGATTTGGCAAAACTGCATTTTAGAGATTTGCTTCTACTGCATCTCTGTTGCTGTATGTAATAAACCTGTAAACACATTGCACATTTCAAGATACATAACAAGAGTACCAGCAGTTTGCCAAAGCAAACAATATAGGTTATAAAATCGCCTTCTTTATTACTTTACGTAAACATCGGTTACCTAACCACTTTAAGCAAACTGTCCTCTGCAATTCCCAATTAACTTCTTACATATTTCATGTAACCTTATACACTACAACCAACAGATGGGACACGTTATCTAACCACGCGATAACCGCAAGAAATAATTCCGGCATTGAAATGCGGCCGGTTTTTAGGTGGCTTTCGTGATCGTGGCGGGCTGAATTAGCGAGGATTAGTTAAAACTAAGACGGGAAACGCGAGCTTGTATATGTAAGTAGTACGTATTTTCCTTAGATGGTGGTAAGATTACGACAATGGCGGAGTTGAAATCCACCCTACTCGGAACATTTTCGGCTGTTTATGTGTATGACGTTACACTCCATGTCAATAAATCATAACGCAAACGAGTTCGGTAAACGCACCCGGCGTTTTTAGCGGTTACGTAGGGAGGGGGGCTACGAGATCTTATTAGTTTATCGACAATTAGAGTTGGGAATACTCGGAAGTTTGGCTCGAAAGCAGGTAGGTCGTAAAATTTTATCGCGAGTTTGCATTTTCTTAGGTGGATTGGCGTTGAGATAGTTGAATGTTGATATTCGGGTAGGGAAGGGGGATCTATTACCGTCAGGTGTGTACAGTCTATTTCGAACGTAATGTCCGTTTAGAATCTAAAACCAAATGTACAATGACTGGTAGAGACATTATTTTTGTAGTGAACGGTACTAAAGTCGAAAAAAGTTTAAGATTGAAGTTGATTGCTTTAATGTATGATTTTGAAAATGTAGAGATTTTTTTTCCTAGTTGTAGCTACTTTGTTAGAGAATCTCATTGGTTCAAAGCAATAGTATTTGCAGAATGGTTTTCCTAAATTATACTGGAACCTCTTACATTGGTGTATAATTATATTAGAGAATAAAAGCTGAATAATGTTGGAGAATGTCAAGAAATAGTTTTCAAAATGTTAAATAAATCAAATAAATAAAAATACCATGCGTCAAAAGATTCTTGACCACCACACCTTCAACCTGAAAAAAGTTTTCAAGCAAACGTTTTTGGAATGGTTTTTGCAAGTTGGCTTTTTAAAATCAAATTAAACAACGATCCAGAGAATCACCGAAATAACAAATGTAGAAAGCTCAAAAGCAACAGAGAAGTATAATTCACTAACAAAGATACCAATGCAGAATTGCTGAATTTGCTCGTAAGTCGTTTTTGGCAGGCGTTCTTGGTATTGGTTTTTTACTAGCCAGATATCTGCAGCTGAAGTGTAAAAGTCTAAAATGATTGGTGAGATTATGGCCCATCTGGTTTGGAAGAAATACTGCTACCTACTAGTCCTGGCCTACATCAGTTAGTTTACCCAAGATGTCTTCAAGGTAGTGGAGTGGTGGTGGGTAATTTCCTGGACAAGCAAGGTTTTGGAAGTTCTTCTCTTCGGCAATGCCTTCTTATATGGGTGTACAGATTTTCATTGTTGTTTTTGGGCAGCTTGTTTTGCTGGACTTCCAAAGGTACTATGTAGGAATCCATTACGGTTGTCCATACTAGAGAACCATACGATAGAGCACATGCAATTATAATTTTTGCTTCAGATGTTTGTGGCTATCAAAAACTTCTTCTTTGAAATTTTCAGTTAGTTTCTTCAAATAAGTTTCTAAATTAAAGGGAAGTCTAGCGATTTTTTGCTTTCTACTGGAGTGCTGAACATAGAAGACCTTCTTCTAAGCGAGAACCTAATTATTACACACTTATCGATGTTCACCATTATCTTCCACTTGTCAGGACACTCGACCTTTTCATGAGTTGGAGTCTGTGACAGAGATAGGTGTCTTTTTTTTAGTTCCGGACCAAATAGGGAACCTTAGAGAACTCCAAATTCGACCAGAAGTTTACTCCGAGAGGTACCATCCGATCACCTCAGAGTCTTTGATTTGCTTGACGGTAATCCAGGAAATGATCAACAAATAAAATAAAAAAGCTAAAAACAAAAGAGAAATGTAATTTCTTAGGAAAGATAAAAGTGTACAATAGGTTAATCTGTTCATAACTCATTTCTGGGCAGCCTTATTGCCTTACTAATTTGGTTGCGTAAACTTGAAGATGCTGGTCTGCGTTTTCTTAAATACTTGCAATTGTTATCTTGAAACTTTTTGTTGTTCCTAGATTGTGTGTTCAGCTTGGTTGTAGGATTTCTTTTTAGAGTTGGTATGGATTTTCTGCTAGCCAGATGCTTGCAATTGGAATCTAAAACATTAAAATTAGTGGAGAGATTACGGCTCATTTGGTATGCTGGAAATACTGCTACCTACTCATCCCGGTCTTCGCCAATTAGTTTGGCAAAGATGTCTTCAGAGTAGCAGGTCCTCACCAATGCTGATGGACGGTTTTAGAGAACTAGTCCATCTTGGAATAAGCAGTTTATTCGTCGCCTTGCCCTTTCCTAGACTATTGTTGTCTCTTTTCTTATGTTGCTATTCAATCTTTGAATTTGGAAATCATTATGGTTTTGAGCATCTTGTTTTGTTGGACTTCCAAAGATTAAATATATGAATCCATCACGGTTGTCTATATTATGGAACTATACGACAGAATCAGTCTTATACAGTAATAACTTTGTCCTCGGATTCAGCAAACTACCAAAGTGAAAAGAGACATTAAGGTTATGTTTTTGGCTGTCAGCATCTTTTCTTTTGAAATGTTTAGTTAGTTTCTTCATGTAAGTTTCTTATCTAAAGTGAGGTTTAGGGATTTCTTTTTCATCTAGTATAATGGTGAACATCTTTTTTCGAGCCTAAATCTAACTATTATATGTGGAATGAATGTAAATCGCCCAATCTAAATTAACAATAATTGCCGACCAAATATGAGTCGGAGTGAGGAATCCGAGAATCGATCAGAACTTTGTCCTGAAATGAACGATTCCATCAACTTGATTTACTCAAAGTTGAATCCCATGCTTTATCATCTTACTTATGCTGCCAGTGAAGTGTGAAAACTGCAGATCCCTTGAATGTTTCGATTGGAACCCAAATTGTTCGTATGAATGTTTAGAAATATTAATTCAAAATCTACGTAATAGATTATGATCTTACATAAATGCTAGATTAATTGTAGAAAAAGTTACATATGTAATGTTGCACTCTTAATAGTATCCCAGCAGCGAGTAGTAGCTTCATCAAGACATTGAGTACTGATAAAATTTGAAGATCACATTTAATTGCCTGATATCACCTAGCCACTCTTACCACTCCATAAACCACAAAATAGCGTATTCATATAAATTTAATTAATTATAGCATGTTTGGATCATTGTAAGTTGATTCTGACATTTAGGAACGCTCCATTCTAGCAGTGACTGAAATTTTTGCAACTGTTAAATTTAAACACTTTGTGTCAGCTTCATTTAAGTGGATTAAAGTACGTTTTGCACTTGGAGCCCTTATTATTTCTAAAATACTGCAGTAATGACATCCTCACAAAAAAGTAGTTGTACCTCTATGAACGAAAAACACGTTCTCCTTTTATATATAGACGTAATAAACCTCCACGTTACAAATTAGAATTAATAGCGATTATAAATTCAATTCCTTTCATTACGGCATCCCTATCCCAACTCACTCACGCTTTATATAAAGTTAAGCGTAACAGAGATACTTACAGATGTTTCGACTTTGTAAAACACTTCTTTGAGTTCCCGCCCGACGCCTCGGCCGTCGGCGAGGAACTGCAAGTATTTTATTATCTCGCGTTCGTTCTTTCGCTACTTTCGCAATAAATTACAATTAAAAGCGGAAACGCGACGGAAGCCGAACGTTTGAAAGAAGAAGAAGAAGTAGTAAGAGAACGAGAGTAGTAAAAAAGACGAGGAACGGATATTCGACGGAACAATAAAACGTTCGTCCTGTTTCGCGCTCTGCAGCTTAAATTTCAAAGCTCGGATAGCTTCAGTCCAGCGTTTAAATGATTAATTTCGAATTAAGTTTCCCCTTTTTCCGGCTTTTAGCATGAGCGTTTTATATATCATCCGTTTGTTCGACGCTAACTTGCGATTTCTTTGGGTTCTTTTCGTTATTTTAGAAAAATATGGGTATTCGTGATTTCTTTAGTTTGCAATATGGAAAGCGGAGCTTTTGCCGCAGAAATTATGTTTATTTTCGTGATTTATTAGTGAATAAAATGCAAGAATTTTCATGGATTCTGCTGTACTTTCTGGTGTCTAGTCATCCAATGTTTTTCTTCAAAGCTCTGAAGTATTTTCTTGTGTGTCAATTAAGAGGTGTTTTACTAAGTTTTTGCAAACATTTTGTGGCTGGGCATAATAGTAGTTGTAGCATTTTCCATCAATATCATTGAATAGGTAAAGCTGCGAGTTCGTAGAGGTATTGGTGATTAGTACTTGTATTGGCCATGAACCTCATCATATCATAATTTTGATGAGCTGGAATTTTGTTTTAAATTTTTTTACGATGAGGTGATAGAACAGAGGAACAGGTTGGATTAGCAGTTGTGGTGGCACTCTCTAACTTTGCCTTCTTTATGAAGCTTGGCATCTGTGAGAGCCTTGTCCCTGCCACGTCTTCTTAATGGCACAGCAGTTTCTTCGTCCTCTTTGCAAAATCTGCATGTTCCATCTTACCCGACCTACTATCATTTTGACAGTTTTCCTATCTTTACCCAGAAACTCTCTAGTAAATTCCTTTAATATTCCTTTAGGAACTCTTTGCCTCCATTTGTCCTGGTAAGCTTTGCCGCGACTCCTTTGACTAGTTGTGTATTCATTCGTTTGTGGACTTTCTGATTTGTGATTCGATGGTGTCAAAGGATGGCCCAACCCCGATAAATGGCCTTGACGAACCTGGTCCGGCTATATCGTTTGCTGCCTCAATTTCTTTCATACCCTTCTCGCTGGGAATCCAAGCCAAAATTAACTTCCTTTGGGAACACACCTCATTTAAGGCGCTTACGCAGTCCCAAACCAGCTTGAAGTCAACACTTGCTGAACTAATCTCGTTAAGTATTGCTTGGCTGTCCAAGGAAATAACGATGCTTTTACCTGGCTCGGTCCATCTTTCTACTTCTCTGACGTAATAATGAAATGATCCTTCTAAACTTTTTTCCATAAATGCCAGCTTCTACACATATTTCGTTTTGGTGGATTACCAACGTGTGGTAAACCACGTGGTGGTTCTGGACCTGTAAATAGTCGTTTCCTAGTTACTCTGGAAAATACAGAATAAGAAGGTGTACAGACGGCTCCGAAACGAAATATGTCGTAGCATCTGGTATGTATGGAAGAAATCCTAGAAGGGTCATTTTATCATTACGTCATAGAAGGAGAAAGAGCCATAGGAATTATTCTATGGCTGCATCAAAGCGATCGTCAGATTTTGGCCCTTTGCAAGGCCTTGTTCCCGTTGGAATAAGCTTACCAGCATGAGATCAGCCCTCTTGGTGACTATTTATTTTGGTTCAGAGAAAAAATCTGAAACTAAATGTGACTAGATGTGTTAACTTTCTAGTAATACTAGAAAATCAGATTTACTTTGCAATCTTTTGATATCACTTGTGACGAGTTACGAGTCCCGTTGAGGCTTTGGCACATGTCGTCAATTGGCGACAATGTGACTAAAGTGTGATCAAATAACAAATTCTTCAAAAATTATCTTAAGTATATAATTATGAACAATCTTTAAGCATGGTGAAATTCACCAAAAACAATTTTTGTACGCCTAGATGTAATTTTTTTTATTGTTGTGGACTGGCCAGTGGTTTAGTCCATCATACCAATTTGTGAACTCGACCACTTCTTCAACTAGTTCGTCGCTAAAGTATTGAGAAAAAGAACACTGCTCTTTGTACCTCAACTACATCTTAATTTGTTTTCTGAAATCACTTGATGTTTGAAGTTAGAAATTGGACCCCTTTCCCCAACCAATCTTTTCTTTGGGAATTAACTTATTTTGCGTCATGAATGCCTTCATTACGTCTTTTTTGGTCGGTGAAAATAAATGTGAGGTGCTTGGGCCAGGCTGAGATTCAGTAGACACGTCTTCAGCAGATATATTTTCCTCGACTTTTCAGTTTCCACTTCTTTAGATTCCGTGATTTGTTCATTTTCTTCTACAAAATCTTCGTCACTCGCAGGCAAAAACCTAGGTCCCAGCTTTCATTGAGAAGTGGATTTAGACGTCGCTTAGGGGACATTTTCGTAGATTATCTAAGTATATAGTAATGAATAAATAAACGAACTGTCACTTAACATTTGAGGTTATGTTGTCACACACTAAAATGTTCACTTGCATATACACGATGCATCAAACAAAAACAACAGAAACCCAATATAACGGCAATTGCAACCACATTCTAAATCTAGTGTACAGCACCTTGTAACAAGCACAGAGAAAGTATGTACGTTACAGAGGAACATTTCAAATGGGACGCCTGGCAACACATTTTTAGTTGCCAAATGTTCTAAAAGAGGGTGCTTCTAGGCAGAATTTGCAGATGAGTCATAGGTGCTGCTATATGTATGAGCGTCCGTTAATTTACAAAACGCTCGTGCTGTGCTGCTTTTTTTAACAGTGTTGTAGACAGCTACTATATCCCTGAATGCAATCTTTTTGCTACCCATCACAAAATCTCCAACCAAGAAGTTCTAATGCTATTGAAAATATGCGGTATGTCAAATATGGCATATATTTTTGTTTCCTCTTGTTTGGTTGCATCAAGGGTTGTAAATGCTCCATCATTATATGGACCTTGATCACTAATAATAGCTTTTGGCTTTAAATTGCATAAAATTAATTTTTGTATTGTTACCGTCAATACTTCTGCAATATCCTGGGCAGTAATTCCGTTTTGTCACACCAAATATGCTACTGGCAGTTTACAGTTTATGTATAAACCACGACCAATAAATGCAATAGCTTTCCGAGCTAGCTTGTTTTTTCTATTCCGACTCTCACGATCTTCAAATCCTTCTATGAGGTCTAATGGTTTTGAATACTGTAGGCACTCTTGATAGATAGCTCATCAAAACATAGTACACAGCTACATTCACGTTCTGACATTGTAATAAATTTTAGTTTTATTTGAATAAATAGTTCGGAGTTGAAACCAGTTTCACATTTGGAAGAGCCCATCTACTGTTTTAAGGTAGATATACATGGTAAAATAAGTCCCTTTTGTCTTAAAAATTATTGCCAACTCCTTTTCATTTTTAGACCTCTTGGATCGATTTCGATGCAGAACCTGCATCTTTACTAGAGTTTCTGGTGTGACAGAAACATATGTAATACTTTTTATCACTTGTTCTATTATAAAACTTGAGAAGACTGGTTTTCCCTTCTTTAATTTGTTTATTTGTGATTTTTTTTTCGTAAAAGAATAGACTGTTCTGTTATGGTAGTTTTCATTTTTTTTATTTTTAGTTCATTCTCTACAAATAATTTTCTTTTTTTTACTTCTTAAAGGTGAAGGCAATGAAACAGTGGCAACTACCCATTCACTAGTTCCTGGACTTTTCTCCAAAGACGTGCCAGCAGTTGCAGTTTGTGGCGATCTTGTTTATTTACGTTTGTACGTTTTTGTTGGTGTTAACACTTTCAGTTCTGGTGATTCTACAGTGACAGCTTGTTGGTAGGGCATTAGAACTTTATCTTTCTTCAGTCTGCTTCTGTCTACTTTAGCAAAAGCATTAGCATGAAAATGGTTTTCACAAATCAATAGTTTGCGTAACGATTCTGGAGACAGTGGGACTAGTGTTGCATTACCTAAAAGTTTGAATTATTAACTAATACTAAATTTACTTAAAATTTTTACCGAAATTCAGTACCCAGCTTCTGCATCGTGAAAGATCTTTTGATGGAAAGCGATAGATTTTCAGGATCAGATACTCTCTTCTATTTTTATATCCTTTATAATACCGACATCTGTATCCAGACATCTTCCTAAAACTCACAGTATATACCCATGAATGTGACATTACATGATAGAACAAAATATATTATACCTATATGTTCTAAACACTACTAAAATATCTCAACACAATAAAATACACTTGAAACTACTATTATTTAGGAAGGTAAATTAAAACGCTGAAACTATCTAGAAACTAAAAAGTTAAAATACCTACCAAAACAATATTATAATAATACAGGGTGTCCGCGATATACAAAGCATGCTTTTAAGGGATGATAGCTACAACGATTTAGAAACAAAAACATATACATAATACACCTTGGGTCTATCTGTAAGCGTAAACGAGAAAAAAAATTATTTCTAAAAAACCTTATTTGGGCAAACTGTACAAGAAAACTCATTCATATTGCTTCTTAAATAACCAAAAAACCATATCAAAAATTTAGGGTTGAAAATAACTGAAAACAACGATGAAAACGAGTTATTTCATACTCTGAAATTGAAGCGTGGTGTCATTTCTCTTCCATCACACTGTACTCGTATTCATTAGAAGCGCAGATGCAAGCCAAGCATCATCTGTTTATACGACCTTGAACTTGTATCGTACGAAGTCAATGGCCATACGTTTTAAAATAAAGGTACCTTTGCGTTTTTTTTTATAATGTTATGACAATAAAATCGATGTTATGTTGAAGTTAGAGTGAAAAGGGCGTATTTAATAGCAGCCTCCGATCGGTAAATGAATATTTAAGTTGCGAGAAAGTCGCATTGAACGAAAATAATGTAATTATTGCAATTATGTTATGGCGCTTTAAGCTCTTTCGTAAAGGCTACTACAAAATTGAGTTCTTTTCTTTTATTTGTGATAAATTGGTGGTCCTAAAAAGGACTTTTTTGAGAGACAGGAGAAAATGTATTACAGGAAAGGCTCGATGTGTTGCAACACACGCCTGTAATCGTCGGGTAAATCTTGCACTGATCAGCTGCCGGTGTGTACAGTATGCATCGAAGTTTGTGACATGAGAAATAATTTTTTTTCTCGTTTACGCTTACAGATAGACCCAAGGTGTATTATATGTTTTTGGTTCTAAATCGTTGTAGCTATCATCCCTTAAAAGCATGCTTTGTATTTCGCGGACACCCTGTATAGTAATAGAACATGAAATGAGAACGATGACAAATAAACTGTCTAATGTCAAAATTAAAAGCATTTCTATTATTGTATTAAGCGCCACCACGAAATTCGGTGCATTGATCCTAAACTAAAGCGCTTTGGGTCCCAAATTAGGCGCAACCAAAAATAGAATTTCGTTGATAATCTGGAAAGCTCTTTTAATCTATGTAGTAACAAGTTCTCCATCAACAGAGAAATTTAAATTTTTTGTTATTGCCTCTTATCACCAGGTGACACCACAGTGCATTATAGGGATTGCCAATAGTGTGTTCACTTGAATACACTATGACAAAATGATATTTGAAGCTAATATTCAGCAGCTATTCACCTCTCTCTCTAGTTCATTGTGTTCACATGTTTAGGTCTTACAGGATATGATCTTGAGTTTAATCGTTTAGCTAGTTTAATTGCGAAGTACACTAAGGTAGCGGATTTCGCCTGTTAACAAATAACAACTAGATAAAACTTTATTAGTTAATTCTAAACCTCAAACCCCTGCTTCGGCTTTCCTATTCCTATAATTACTTTCAGCTGTATCCCCACACTACCACTTACCCTAATTTACCACGCTCTGTATACATTCACGTGAAACGAAACGCAGCAAACTTTAAAGATCATAAAAAGAAGCAAGACAACGGAGGCGCGCAATGAATAAACTCTTACTTCCTCTCCAACTTTTTCCAGCTTTAGCTTCGGTCTCGGAGTTAATACTACGCGAAAATTGTTTAATTCCGGCGATTCCCGCGTGTATCCCGTAATGGCGCTGTAGTCGAATCGCCAAAAACTTGTAAAACGATAAATTTTATTTTCGCCCGTTCATTTTTCTTTGCACGTTCTCACGTTTTCTTATTCTTATTGTTGCAGTACCAGAAAAAAGCCTGATACTCAAACGGATGAGGTCGGAACAGGGTGTTATGAAAGTACAATGCACGGCAGAAGGTGTATTTCCGCAGCCAACTATAATACTGAGATCCCGTCAAAGGTAAGCGAAGCCTTTTCTCTGTCTTTATCGTTCTTGTGCCTTCTTTACCCTTTGTTTTATGCGTCCTTTGTGTTTTGCCCTTAATGAGAAAGCGCGGCGTTGATTCGCGCACTTTAATTGTGTGACGCAATTAGAGGAAAAGTTCAACGGATTAAAGTAAAGAAATTATATACGTATAAAACGCGACCGTTAGGTGGAGCCCGAAGAAAACCGTGAAGGGGAAATAGCGGAAAATAATTTTTATTGTGAGCGCAATGGTAGGTAGCGATTTCCACGGAAATGTCTTTAGAAATAATGTCCTGTTGTATCGTTCTCTATTAATTGTAATTTAATACCCATAGTAGGCTATTCAGTGGCGGTTTATTCAATATAAAAGTGTGCATTGTTTAGTTCCCCAAAAGGAAATCGTGGAAAATACACTACGATACAATGACTACGAGGTTTGATGATTGATATTTTATCTGCTATTGTATTCGGTGAGAGCATTATTTGTTATTATATCTCTCTTATTGTATTCAAAGGGAATAGAAATGTTAGTTTCTAACGGTGACCATCCCTCTATGAAATGAAGAGGTTATTAAATTTTGTTTCACGTCCAATCTAAACTCTCATTTATCGATACTTTAATCTTAACAAAACAGATCTTCCCATTTAAATTTTTTCCCAGAACAATACACCCTTGTAATAGCTATTTTCTTAATTTACAAATTCAGAGAACGTTATCGAATTACCTTTACACACAAAACTGTTTCGCCCCGTGAATAGCAAACTAGAGAGGAAAGATTCGTGACACATCTGCGTCACTATCTCGACATCACACTCATTACTCCTAACAAGTCCGCGGCCCGGCGTTTACGTAATTTATGCACAATCGTTTAAGAGAATAATTTAGCTGCATCGGTCGGATACCGGGCGATAAACAAAGAAGCTCTCCGGGATAAAAGAGGAAAGTTAGTTCAGCAACGTTAAGGGTTGAATTTACTTCCTTTCCATTATGGTCCGCGCCAGACCGGGTCCGGGCGGGGTACGGCAGTACATTTGTCTATTTTAAAGCGGGCTTTATGCCACGTTTACACTTTTACATCACAATCCAGGTCGGCGTTGGCGCGAGCAAGTGATAGTATTTCTTACGATAAAATCTGAACGGTTGTAGTACAGTACCGGCCGACAAATTTATAGGGAGGTTGTCGTAAACAGAACACGTAGCACGAGTTAATTTTGAAAGAAATACAGCGAACGTTACGGTGTAGAATGTGCGGAGGGTGAAGAGCTAACGTCGGTTGAAATAAGTAGCTAGGGGGCGAGTGAAGTTATTAGATCATTTAGTTTGAAATACAAGGGCGTCTACAGGCACAATGTTGGCCGCTAAAATTTTTATAAATCTCAAGAAGCAAAATTTTATATCTTAACATTTCGATAGCTTGTTTTTTTTGGTTCTCCTAATCTGATCACTGATTGGTGTGACGGATTAATGTTTATCAGAGATAACACCAATATGATGCCTAGGAACAGCATTAAATGTCTGGAAAACAGTTTTAGAAAACATCTTATAAAGACCATTGAAGCAGCAGAGGACAAGCTGCCAATATAATAAGGCTAATGCCAAATATAGCAGGAGGCTTCAAGAGAGCTGTGCTCGCATCATACAATTCATGCAATGCTCCTGTACGAAGTGCAAATTTCGGAGGAAGCACTGAGAGTGCAAAGAAACCAGACGTTGGTGCAAGAAATGCAGCCTAAAATCCTAATTAGAGTCGTTGCCGTCTATAAGACAGCACCTACTGGAGCTCTCTAGGTTATAACAGGGCTCCTGACTATAAACCAAATGGCCCAGAAGAACAAAAACGAATGTATTACCAAAGGGATGAGGCAATTACAAAAAACAAGAAAGAGCGGACTCTGCATATCAAGCAGGAGTAATGGCAAAATCACACCCACAAGATAGTGGACTAAGCAATTGATTTCCGCCAACAAAAACAGAACTGAGTCTAAACAGATAGGGATTGACTACTGCCTTGGATTAGGTTAGATTAGATTAGATTAGATTAGATTAGGGGTAGGGGTGGCACCACGAGCCTCTTTCACCGCGACCTCGAGGGCTATATAATCCTACAAGGCGCTTTCTAACTTTGCCCTCTCTATGAGGCTTATCGTCCTTGAGAGCGACTCCTTAAGGCAGTTGTTCACTATGGGATTCTCTGTGCCCAGCATTAGAAACCTTGTTCTTACCTTCACAATGGCACACCACATGGATGGAGCCTATATAGAGTGGTTTTTAGTGGGTAGTGTGGAATTCCCACACTACCATTTCGCGATAGACAAAAAGGAACAGTAAAGAATTCTCCACCAATAAAAAAATCCACTACATTCCACCACTACCCGCAGATTTCCACACATTCCACAACAATTCACCATATTCCAATTATCCGGCATATTCCACAGCATGGCAACACATTCCATCACTCTTTACAACTGTCAAACATTTCAAAACATTACAGTCAACCACAATCCGCACATTCCAAAGCATTCGCACACAGCCTAAAACATTTCCAGACATTCCAAGATATTCCAAATTATAGCCAATTAATGTCAGTTATAAGCTTCAGTTGTAACGACATTTTGCGAGCAGACGCCATGCCTTCACTTTATGTACCTATCATATCTATTCATAAAATTTTATAAATTAAGGCGCAGCATTTATTATTGTATTTCCATTCGCATTTTACGAACACGTTTCGTTCAGCAAATATGCACACTGACGTGGAAATTGGTGTCTTAAGAGATCATTAAGGAGAAGACGGTACAGCGATATGATTTACCTGACGCCAAATAGATAGCAGAATGTAGACGTCTCCTGACGCAAAATAAAGATATTTGGCCATATCATCTATCATTTAATTACTTAATGGATTTATTCTTGTAAGTTTCAATTTGGATTTTAGATCAAAGGATTGCTGACAATAGACGCAATGTTTGTCAGGTTTAAATTAGCTACCTTTTCAACTTATAAACTTTTGTTATTTAATGCAGAGATCAATATGGCAATGTGTTGATACAAATTCCGTTAAAGACAACGAAAATTATTGTTTGTTTCGATCAATATTCGTCTCTCAGCCATAATTATGCACAATCTGTATTTGCATGCATTTTTTTTTTAACAAGGAATGCTACCAAAAATGGTCCAATCTTGCTACCACTGGGCTAGAAAAATTCTGGTTTGTTAGTTAATATGGTGATATGTTAGATTTGTCTGAAATAGTTTTACACTTTAGTTGGACAAGTACCTAAACGCGAGATTATTAAAATTTTTCGAGAACAAAGCATCAACCATTTACCGCACAATTAAGGAATGTAAGAAGGTTTGTCATCCATGAATTTACCGCAAAATGGATGATCTCCAGGTTTGGCCCCACATGAAGTAAACAGTCTCATCCAATCTGTTTGTAGATGCGAAATTGCGCATAGGACTGTTGGCAGATTTTTTACCAAAAATTGATTAGAATATCCAGAAAGGAGGAAGTGTTCCAAATACATTGCAACCGATTAAGGCGTCAACATTTTATTGGCAACAGAGTTATTGTTTTAGACGCTGATAAATATTTTGCATTATCCCATTCGGAAATAAAGGGTAACAATAGTGTTTACCCATCGGATATTGCAAATTGTAAAATTTTAAATTTAACCCACAGGAAGAAATTGTTGACAAGATTAAGGTCTGATGGGCCATTTCTCCAGCAGGATCTTACGTTGGGAGAGTTGAAGGTGAAGTTGTGGATACAACCGTCTAATCGGTAGACTGACACATAGATGGCGCTACTAGTATTAAATCTATATGATTTTTAGTTAGCCCTAACCTTCAAAAGGTACACGTATAAATTTGACAGCTGTCGTTCGTGAGATATAGCATTTTGAGTGTAGCAATTCTTGTTAGTTTGATAAAAAATTGATAAAAAGGAATTTCGAGTGTTAATAAAACATTGCTTTTTGGCGGAAAAAAGAATATCTTGAAGCCAAGGTTTGACTTGATAAACATTATTAGGACTCTGCACCAGGAAAATCAACCATTAAGAAGTGGTTTGTTAAGTTTAAACGAGGCACTGAGGACGATGCACGCAGTAGACGCCTCAAAGAGGCTGTTATCGGCGAAAAAAGTCTCCAAAATAATTTTGGATGACTGTAAACTGAAGTTAATCGAGGTAGCTGAGACCCTACGGACTCAAAGGACTCCAAAGCGTGGAAAGACTCAACAGTCGGCTGGGAAGGTTATGGCACCAGTATTTTGGGATGGGCATGGTATAATATTTATCGACTTGAAAAGGGAAGAACCATCAACAACGACTATGACATAGCGGTATTGGAGCGTTTGAAGGACGAAATCTCGGAAAAACGGCCCCATTTGAAGGCGAAGAAGAAGAAGGTGCTTTTCCGCAAGACAATGCACCGTGTCATAAGTCCATGAAAACGATGGCAAAATTGCATGACTTGGGGTTGGAATTGCTTCCGCAACCACCGTAATTTCCAGATCTTGCCTCAAGCGACTTTTTCCTATTCTCAGACCTCAAGAGAATGCTCGCTGGAAAGAAATTTTGCGCCGATGAAGAGGTAATCGCCGAAACTCAGGCCTATTTTAAGGCTAAAGACAAATCGTACAATAAAAATGGTATCGAAAAATTGTATGACCGTTATAATCGTTGTATCGCTCTTGAAGGGAACTATATTGAATAATAAAATCAGATTTTATCAAAAAAAATGTTTTCCATGTTAGCCTACGACCTTTTCAGCCCAATATGCAGGACTGCCACCACCACGACCCATGAATATTCGCAAATTTCTACCTAAATTAATAAATTTTATGAATACTCATGCTCCAAATAAGGATGTCAAATTCTGGCCCGATCTGGCTTCATGCCATTATACTAGGATCACTTAGAACTGGTTAACTGAACATAACGTGAATTGTAAACCTAAGAAAGACAATCCTCTCAACCTATCCCAAGCGCTTCCCATTCAGGAGTTTTGAGCACTATTGAGTAGGAAAGTTTTTGACAAGGGCTGGGAAGCCCAAAACGAAGCGCAGTTAGCCAGAAAATTCCAGAACATCAGAGAAAATAAACGTCGTCTAGAGAATGATGGGGAAATGGGAAGAAAAGTAATTTCAGCAGTTTTGCGAAATATTCTGTGTTTCCAGAAATTATTATTTTATACCGTCATGGAAAAAAATTTGTCAAACCGTCCGCTTCTTCTTTATCTTGTGGCGGATGCCAAGTTAAAACCTTCAACGTTTTTAAAACTTAACAGATTGTAACTTTTTAAACTTTTACGTATACTTTCCCATTGACCTGTACAAAACCAGTTTTAAACTGTTAGAATGATTACCAAACCTTCAGCTGAAGGAAAGTTTCTGTTATAATAATGATAATAATAACAATACATGATTTATTGTCCAACAGGTTACAACCTAATAATAGGACAACATACATAAAAGTAAATGCAAAGTACAAAAAAATAGAAAAATCAAAATTCACTATAAATCATAGAAAGTTTACTTATACTAAAAAAATGAATTAAACTACAAAATATAATTAGAATCTAAGGATTACAATAAACAATGACAATAATAGAGCAATGAAACACTGCATCCCTCCGACCGCTCGATAACAAAGATTTAGTTAGCTTTAATGCCTACTGCCGAGAAAAATATCGCTATAGATGTCGTTAGCGTTTTGTATCATATTAATGAGTGGAGCTTTGAGCATAGAATAGGAAGTAGCAACTGGTACGGTCTTGCGCGTAAAGGTCATGTGTTGGCACTTTTTGACATTCAATGACAGTTGATTATCCGTAGACCATTTTCCAATAGTATCCAGATTATTTTGTAACATTAATATATCATCAATGCTGGTAATACTTGTGAATATTTTTAAGTCATCTGCATAGTCCAAAGTGCAGCATTGAAAGCGATGTCAATAGATCATTAATAAATAATAAAAACAGTAGCGGGGCTAAGTTCGATCCTTGTGGCACCCCGGAACTAGATATCAATTCGGTGGATTTATAACCATTGAAGATAACATAATTGATTCGAAAAGATAAATACGACTCCTTTAGCTGTAGAAAACAAGGTGCAAAACCAAACGAGTATAATTTATTCAAGAAAATAAAATGATTGACGACATTATATTTATGAGAGTTGTGTCAGAAATTGCAACTAGTTTAAAAGATGGAAGATCGAGAAAAGTTTTGTAAGTCGGGAGGATGTGAGACTGAAGTAAAAACATTGGAAATACCTTAGCGAAGATATGGTTTCTATTTGGACATACTTGAAAAAGGTAAACTTGCAAACAAGAAAATATTTATTTCAGTGGTCAACCAAAGAAGGAATTATATTTATAGAAGAATAAGATAATTAGCGTACCACATCTAAACGTAACCTCAACAAAGTGTATGTGTGTGCAATCACAAGGTAGTGCTGCACATGCTAGACCTTTGTAATAATATCAGAAGTATTTTCTTTCAAAATATTACAAACGTTTCAACGTTACATTCGCAAAGGTTTGCTAAACACAAATACTGAATTTGCAACTGCGTTACTACGTTTATGCAGTTCAGCAGCGCTCGACGCAAAGAACATATTATTTGTTATTGCTATGTCGCCGAATTTACAGTTATTAGTTTAAAACATACAACACTCGACACTAAATTGCAGCTTGGCTAATACTACACCACCATGCCGGTGCCGACCACCACCTCTTCTGATATAGTTTTATTACAACATTCACCGGCACCGGCGACAAATAAACAAACTTCGAACGTTTTCCCTTGGTTTGTGTACGTTATTCTCGACAATATCTGACGGAACAATGCTGCTGCTGAGCGAAACGGAGAGGAGAATAATGTGTAGGTGGGCGAGAGAGATAGCCGAGTTAAATAATGTGTTGGTGTTGGGCGTTCTGTTCATTGAACCAAGCAAATTTTAATTAACAGACATTGCGAGTATCAATAACTGGTGAACCCCCCGGATCCTCTATAATACCGTTCGTGTTTGATAAAGTTCCGGCAACTACTACTAACGGTAAAACATTTAATCCGATGTAGGAACTTTACCTCTCAAGTTTTAATAATAATTATTATTATAATATGAAATGTGTATGTATAAGTAATGTGAGTTTTATTGATAGCGCAGCGCAATGTGCTCTTAGAGTTCTAAGTGAACATAGCAATTAACTTAGCGCGCCATCTGTGTCCTATACTACGTTCATATATATACATACGATATGTATGTACTTCCTGCTTTTGCTTCATACTGCAACGGTGGTATGTCTGATATTAGCAAGAATGTATATAAGTAGATACTTCAGAAGCAGCGTTTGGTGAGTAGAAAGTTTTCTCAAGTCCCTTTCAGCAATGAGACGTTCGCGTGTGCATCACTAGTGTGGGTGTTTGAGTAACGCCTTTAATGTGTTTCGGATGTTGTAATTTTAGGAACATAGCTATCTATGCCGTTTTAGTTTTTAGTTTTAAGTAAATGCATCAATATTTGATAACTCTCTGAAGTCGTGTAAGTTCGAGTTAGGCTTTACATTTTCTTTCACTGAAACTAAGTTTCTTGTGCAGGGTTTAAAAATGTAGTTGACATTCTGTACCTACTAGAAAATGTAAATATACTGGAGGAATATTAAAATCTCATTTTTATATTCCACGAGTGTTTAGCAACCTACAAATAAATTAAAAGTTCTAATTCTATCTCTCAAGAACCCATTTATGGTCTATTTTTAAATCAACTTTAAAAAGTTTAGACCGAGGTTAGGCACATAAGGACGCACAACTAGATGTTGTTGTCAATGAAGATAAGCAATAAAATAATTGTCAAAAATTAGAATGCTAAATATCGCTAGATATTGAGATAGTAGACTACCTTTGATGAAGCTTCAAAATTGCTCCATCAACATGACCCCACGCCACTGAATATTTCAAGTATTTTGCTGCAATAGTTTAGAAATAAGCAGTGACTAAAGAACAATGTCCGGTAGTTCAGCTCAAACCAGTAAAAATAAAACGTTTCTTCATGAACCATAACATAGAAGAGGTACTAATTGGCATGCAATAAATAAGCTATAATATACATTAGATTGCGACTTATATTACGAGAGAAAGTCATTAAATAAGTCACAAAAATAGGAGTGAGTTGTTTCCCTATCTGTCAATAGGTGTCACAACAAACCAGCTTTGTAATTCTCAAGTGACAGTTGTTGTGTACGAACACAGGCAGTGTTAAAATGGTGACCTGGATCGATAAATTCTCTGAAGAATGCACAAAACTTGTTGACGATCAGCGAAGTGGCCGCCTCGTTCAGATTTCGACAGATGCAGCACTTCGACGAGTGGAAGAGATGATTCGAACTGACAGGGGATAGGATGTTTTCATGGTTTAGTCTACCAACTGATGCACGATCGTTTGAACGAGGAACAACTGACCGAGGAATACAGAAGAATTGGAATGGGCTCGTCCTTGCGACACCTCTCTCGATACACACTGGAAGGGGAGAACATGTTTGACAGGATTGTTACTGGTGACAAGTCATGGATTCACCACTACCAACCCGAAACAAAGCGTGCTTTAATACAATGCAAACGTCCTTTTTCGCCGTCAACAAACAAATTCAAGGTTGTACTCTCAGCTGGTAAGGATATGCTTACCGTGTTCTGGGATTCTCAAGAAGTCCTCCTAGCCCATTTCCAGAACAGAAATGAGAACATGACTGCTGAATCATACTGTATAGTTTTGTTGTTGCTTCAGGATACAATTCGACGAAAAAATCCAGGGCTACTGGCGAGAGGAATATTGCTGCGTTACGATAATGCCAGGCCCCATTTGGCCTACTTGACCCAGGCGAGAATTGCAGAATTAGAACTTTTTGAATATGCGCTTATAGCCGCGACCTGGCTCCATTATCTGACCCTATCATCTGTTCTGTCCACTCAAAAAGCATCTTGGCGACAAACATTGCGAGGGTGACAACGATGTTCGACAAGAGATACGAACGTGGTTCAGACACTAGCGCAAACATTTTTATGTAGCAGGTATTGGGGCATTTATGAAGCTATGGGATAAGTGTAGTGTATAGGAGGCCTAATGGCACGGATATTTGGAATTTGGAACGGTGGGGCACCCCATCGTGAGTCCATTACCCTAGAGAGTTGCTTCCGGGTGGAAATTATTGCAATCCAGACGCGAGCAGACGGCATTATTATTCTCACGGAACAAGTGTATGTATGAAGACGCACGGGTAAACTAATCCCTGCACAAGTACGCCGTTTTTTTCAAATACTATGTGGAGGGATAGATTTTGGCAAATATGGAGGTCTTGGCATTTCAATAACAATGAAGACATCACAGACGAATTATTTCGGGGACATGAAAGAAAGCTGTAATGTTGACCGACCATACCAATCTCGCAACCCCAAAGTAGCTCCGCCTTTCCACGTCCCATGCAGGGCAGTCGGAAAGGAGATGAGTTTCCTCCACGTCTCCGCAGCTTCTACACTGGGGAGAGTTTGCTAAGCCCATGCGAAACAGGTGTTTATTCAGTGTGCAGTGCCCAGTCAGGATGCTTGTTAGCATCCTTAACCTGGCCTGCTCATAGAGACGGCTTTACGGAGCCTGTCCTGATACAGATGAACACCCAGGATTTTGCAGTGTCTCATTCCAGTGAGTCCCCTCCAGTGGGACCGGTGTCTGGCGCCGAGCTGAGTTCTGACGAGACCCTTGACCCAACCACAGGATCTCCCACACCTCGGTTCTGAACCAATGTGTAGTCGTTCACTGGATGCTCTGGCTAACCCGTCAGCAATTTCATTCCCTCTGATCTCGGAGTAGCCCGGCATCCATCTCAGCATAACGCTGTGAAGTTCCGTCAGTTGTTTCAGCTTCCTGTGGCAGTTTAAAACTATCTCGGGATCAAACTTGACTTCAGGGCACCCTGGCTGTGCGATAAAATTTCCACCACTTCATTCCCATGCGAGGAGGTTAGAATTCCTTCCACACACGTCTGAATAGCTATAATTTCGGCCTGGAAAACGGAAGGAGAGGACCCCAGGCTGATGGATTCACAATGGGGCTCCCTTTCCTTTCAGATGCCAATGCCCGTGCCATGTGGGGTTTTGGAGGCATCTACAAACCATTATCTATATTATTAATCTTAATCTAGAGAGAAATAATATAATTCTAATGATTATACTGAACTGCAAAACACTCCAACATAATATAACCAATAGTACAACTATGGTACAGGCCATACTAGGAGACATATTGGTTGGCGAAGCTAAAGGACTAAACGACATCAAGTTTTTCTTCTGATAATAAATCTGAAATTGTAAACAAAAATTACCAAAGGTGGAAGTTCAGTTAGGTACCAGATCTGAAAAATTCTTTTAAGCAGACATACATGTTATTGACGATTTGAAAATATGTTACCAATGTATGTACACTCAATGAATGTACATACATAACTAGACATTTTCAACGATATCCACTCCGTAATCAAGACTCTACGAGTAAATCTGTGCTGAAGCTAATCTGCTCACTCTCAAGGATATGGCCCAAATAAAAGCAGTTATACTGATGTCTACAGAAGGTCACTGTAGATGTGATGATAACGAACCCTCTGATAGTTTTGCAAAGGAAAGGATGGAATCTCAATCCATTGGTTAGAGCCATAGTGTGAGACTCATCTTCAATCAAGAAGACCTTAAAATGCTTCAGAAATTTAGAGATTTCATTGGTCGCAATTTTGACGTATATCATACTGGAGAAACGCTGAGACTACCAACTACACAACAAAGGGTTTTTGTCAACTATGCTTAATTAGCTGAAGTATACAGCGCCACCTTGTAGAGAGTAGCTGAGTTGACTTGACAGATTAAAACAATGGGCATGTATTGCAATATTTTCCACGCAAGACAAAAGGTAGTTGATCAGTTCGAATTTTAATTACATTATTTGTACAACTTTTTTAAATATTCTCATTTCGTCATATACGTAACAGTATTTCAAGAAAAACCTATTCTCAAATGGGCAAGACAAGCGTTAGAACGGTCATAATAGAGCACACGACAACATAATACTTCAAAATAGATTCCATTCGAAATTCATACCCTCCTTTATTCGCACATTTTATAACGGTTTTAACACACATAAATCTAGTTTAGAACTCACCTCATAAATAAAAATCAAACAATTTTTCACCTACCTAACTCTCACCTAACAGTCGTATATTTCAAGGCAGCAGGACCAACTCTCTTCAAACAGGCAAAAAGCAATAATTCACGGTTAGTGTAACCTCAACGCGTGTACACTTTTGAAAAATCCTCCGCGTCAACAGTAAATAATTTCAAACGAACTTGATGCACTGGATTTTGTCACCGTACGTTCCGAACGAAATTATTTGTATTTGTTTATGTAAACCACACCGGCGGCAAAATTATCGACAGTGCTGTAGGTGATATAAAGCTCGGGATGGGTATTTTATCAGGATAGGCGGTGTATGAGCGGTCGTGCCATATGAAAATGCGGCTACCAGCAACGCTCCGGTTCAGAGAAAATTGTATACGATTGGAATTATCATGCAATATTTATTTGATGGCCGGCGTTGCGGCTGACTGCTGCATATTTTTCCGAAATAGCCAACGTAGTGACCTACATCCTGTAATAAAATTTGCAATACTTTCACACACTACGGTATAGATGCAGCATAATCTGGTCTGTTGATATACGTATACGTGCATTATTTGCAGATAGAGTTGGACCGAATTTATTTTCAATCCTGACGTAGATATCGATAGCATATTCTAATAATAGTACAAAGTATGACATACTGTATGACTTGTATGAATTGCTTTTTATGCCAGCTTGTTATGTTGTTATTGTTAAAGATACATAGTAAAAAGCTGTTGTTAAAAGTTAAGAATAAGTATATATTACCATATAATTTATTAAAATAATTTAACCCCATCATAAAGAAACTGAAGGAAGTTGCTCAACTTGAGATTCCAATACTAAAAATATTTCAGACTGAACAGCGTTCGATGCTAAATGATTGCTTAAAAAGCATTTAATCCAATAGTTCCTTGAATTAAAATCAAGTTTAAATCCAATGGTAAATGCTCCAAAATCTTGACCAACATAATACTCCAAGAAGTCGAGAAGAATTCTAAATAGTTTGGCAAAACATACCCATCCCAAATTGTTGGAGTTCTGCAAAGTGTTAATCTAACAAAATACAACCAACCCAACTCAAACAAAGTTTTTAATTCTCAATCAAATTGTAGAAGAAGCTCTAACAATACCAAAACCATCCAAACATTCACAAATTTAAAAAGCAATTAGTCCATATTCTGGACAGTCCAATGGAAGTGTGAAATACCACTAATTTGAGAATTTTCTTTAAGAGGCAATTTAACACTGAATTTGCCGTTTTCGTTCCTTCGGTAATTTTCGACGAAATGGTTCTCGCAAGCTCTCTCTTCTGCAGTATAATTATTCAGGCTACTATTGACTGCTTCTGTTGCTGGCAGATTTAAGCAAATTGGCTTCTACATATAACCGCACCGGTATTGAACATTCTTATTTGATACTAATAGCCAAAAGAGTTTTGCACCCATAAGTAGATCTACATTACCTGGGCGGTGAAAGTCAGGATCAACTAATTTGATATTTTTTGCTATATCTAACTGAGCCCTGCTGATTGTAAATTATGACATGTTATTTGCGATTTTTTCTGAGACTAATCAATGCCAAGTTGTTTTGAATTCGTTATGAGTTGACTTAATCGATTCAGATATTGCTACTGAGTACCAATTGAGTCTACTTAGTAACCATTTTCGTTAAAGTCGTCGATTCCGTTTGACGATCAAACAGCCTAAGAAGTATCAAGTACTCCTAATAGTGGAGCAACACCCAAACGCAACCTTAAATTTTGGCACCAAAACCTGTGTTAGCCTATAACGATTAAGTATTTTAAATGGTATCGTAAAATTTTGTTTTGAACACAATACTAACAAGGACATTCGAAGAGTGATCTGCAAGCAAAGCTCCTGTAACTTGTTCATTTAGCTGTACTATATGGGCCAGCTTCAAAAATATATAAAGAAACCAAGACAAAATCAAAAATAGATTGGGCTATAATTAAAGAGTACAATGATGACTATTGGCATTGATTGCAATAACAGCAAAGCAGCCCATCTCGTTTCTACATTCACCCTTGTCTACCACTGACAGCTGATGGAACAACATTGTTGTGGCGCTTTTAGATATGGTACAAAGTGTTATGAAAATTTTCGGAAATTTGGGATTAGATCAGCCAATGCTAGAAAATCCAAATCTATTAACACCAAAGAAAGTAAAAAGTTTTATGTAAATTCTGGGAGTTTGAGTGCTAAGACTTGCAAAATTCTGATTTGGAAACTCTTAAAGGCGTAAACTAACTGCAACTATATGTAAGTTAGTGAAATCCCAAAAACTCTGCAACCAAAATCAACCAAAACTAAACAAACAAAATTCTAAAAATTCCCAACCAAATACTAGAAAAATCAAAAATGTTAAGACCAAACTTTAAAATTCCAATATTATTAAAACATAACATACCAAAAGTTCAGCAAAAAAGTTCTAAAAACCTTAAAAAATCTGAAGTTATCCAAACAAACATTTTGGCAGTGAATCAACTTTTTATTATGCCTTATCTAAGTTTCTTATTTAGACCTATTAATTTGGTAGTACTGAAAAACATGAAACAAACACAAGAGCAAGCGTACACCCTAAGATCTACCAAAGTCAACAGAACTTAATGGTTGAGTCTAGCGTTAAAGCGTCAAAATTTGTTTGGCAGCGTTTTCGATGAAGTAAGGAAATAATTTCAAATCCTTGAAAACTGCAAAATACAAAAACTGCTAAATAGGGACTCGAATCAGAAAACACATGAGGTAAGAAATTTGGATCTTAATTCACCAAGATCAAGAGCTAAAATTTGCAAAATTCTGATTTTAGCCAATACACAATCTCGAAATACATAAAAGTCCAGAAATTCTCAAAAGATTTGAACTGACTCTAAGTTTAACCGATCCAAAACCCACAACGAGGGGAATTAACCTCACTTAACCAAACAACATTCTAAAATGTCTAAAGACCAAATCTTAAAAGTCCAGTAATTCTACACTTAACCCATCCGAAGTCCTACAGTAGATTCCTAATAATTCCAAAAAATCTGGAATGAACCAATAAAATTAGAAACAAAAGTTGTCTGTAAGCAGTGAGTTCTTCATTCAAGTTACTTATTCAGGACTATCAATCTAGTAACATTAAAAACAAGGGATAACCTCACAAACTAGCTTGAAATTTAAGGCACCCAAACTGAGATCTGGTCTACATATAATTGCCCTCTGATTATGTGCTGAATCCATGGTTCAAGTGTCAAAATTTTTAGTGCAACACTGAAAAAGGAAGTGATATAGGGAAGCCTCTACTAAAAGTTCTATACCTTCTAGTTGAACTAACAGGTTTTTAAAATTCAAAATGTCGAAATAATTATAGTTGACACTCGAATCAGAAACAATCTTAGCTAAATGAATCTGCAAATAAAGTCAAATGACCTGTAGCTAAACATAATCAGGCAAAAGTTCTGCAATTTTGAAAAACGTCAAACCAACTTCGAATAGTTTTAATCAAAAGAAATCCAAAAAAAAAATAGTTACCAAAATCTACCAGAATTGCCAACTAAAGCCAAACCAATTGAAAGGCTTGACATCCACAACAGAATTTTCAGAAATTTAACAAAATCCAAAAAACTACTGGAATTCTAAACAAAAAAATCTGAATTTACAATTTCGTTGCAAGCAATGATTCATTAATCGCTCAGTTTTTATTAGTTTCCATAGTTAGACCTAACAGAGAAATTCCAAAAATGTAGAAGCTTAAAAAATGTGGCAAAACTAAGATCTGACCTATACCCTTGCCCTTGAATAATGGGCTGAATCCAAGGTTCAAGTGCCAAAATTTTTAGTGTAACACCGAAAAAGCAAGTGAAATAGGGAAGCCTCTACTAAAAATTCTATACCGTCTAGTTGAACTAACAGCTATTTAAAATTCAAAATGTGGACTACTACTAGAACTAGAAACAACCTTAGCTAGATAGATCTGCAAATATATTCAAATGACATAGCTATGCATAACCAGCCAAGTGTTAAGCAATTTTGAAAATCGTCAAACAAAATTGGAATAGATTTGACTAAAACAAATCCAAAAAATTAGTTACCAAAATCTACAAGAATTGTCAACTAAACCCAACCAATTGGAATGCTTGGCATCCACAACGGAATCTCCAGAAATTGACCTGACAGATAAATTTCGAAAATTTGAAAGCTTAAAAAAATGTTATAAAACTGAGTAATGTGATGGTTTCTTACGCATTGAATGCAACACCAAAAACAGCAGCCGTCCTCACTGAAATAACTATTCGACTAGAATAATGATTTCAAGTTTTGTAAACATCCGGTAGATGGCAATACACCACATAAATAACAATTAAAATTATTATTTTTCTTTCTATATATAAATTTTTTCATTATCGACATAATAGAATCTATTCCTGAAAATGGTGCTTCAACTAATAACTTGATTATTAAATATTAACAACGCTTTCTAGGTCAACGTTATTGATTCATCAAAGTGTATTAAATTACAGTAATAACGTTCGAATTTTCTTTGTATTCCAGCGTC
The DNA here is from genome assembly GCA_004785975.1 of Popillia japonica. NCBI lineage: Eukaryota > Metazoa > Arthropoda > Insecta > Coleoptera > Scarabaeidae > Popillia > Popillia japonica. Next base: position 38,672 of record SMLS01071337.1, on the reverse strand, counting down.
ACACCGTATAACAAAAACAACAGTTGCGACACTCTAGAGACTCAATCCGGGCAACTTTTATCATCACCAGGGGTAACTACATATGTACATACTTTCATTCACGGCACACATATTGACGGGAAATCAATTAGGTCGCCGTGATTTTTACGAGGGCGGTGACAATGGATGGAGTTATCCGGAACTGTAATCCTAGCGCTGAAATCTATCGGGAACAGTTATACGACCCAATAAAAGCACATAACAGCTCGATCGTAAAAAATAATTGCACATACAGTGCAACAATCTGAAAATACCGGAACAATATAACAGCACCGGGGAAGATACAGATCTAGATATGTTAGAACGGGTGAATGGCTAGAGTTTTTGCTACAATCTCCCGCCGTATGCGAGCATTGAATATCGAGGCCAAATTAAATTTTAGTATCGAAATATGTGGGAGCCGTGCTGATTGTGCTGTCGATGACAAAAAGGCAGCCGGTGATAGGATTGCGTTGTTTCCCGCATGAGAGCGTATTAAGTTTATTGTCAGTGTTTCTGATACATAAAGCGCAAATATTAAATTGAATCCTGCTTTCTTTGTTGAGCAGATGTAATTCTGCTTAATTACAAATACCACTTCGTATAATAAACTTTTAGAACCCAATCTCCGGTTATGGGATTCTAAAATTCTGCACCAACCAAACCGATCACAATAGCTTAAATATTAAAAAACCCACCATTCATCTTATCCAACGATATTTTCTCTATCATACGACTATACATATTTATGTAAGTTACAGCTTCGGCTTGATTCTTTTCCATTATCCTGTCGTTTCCAATAAATTTCAACAAACATCTAGAAACTGCCGCATCGAAAGCGTGAAACGAAAAATAATAATCTCCCTCCTTTTTCGGCCTGAATTTCGGGGAATGGAATGGGCGGTGGAATTTTTAAATGGCGTCCGTCAACATTCGCAGATTCCGCAGAAAATACACCAGTCCGGACAAGCCGAACAACGTTAAGACCGAAACAACAACCTCCACTTTTTCCATGAGCCAGGGAAAAATGACAGAATGTAGTGTAGAGGAAGAGCTACGAGACCCACATCAAATCTTAACAACGTCACGGCATCCATACCAAGTTCTTCTCGACTTCGTTGTGCGATGAAGGCGAGGAGGGAGCGTGATGGAGAACGTTGTGTACGGCATTGGCGGGGAAAACGAAGGAGATGGCCGAAATCAGGTCTTATAAAAAATAAAACGTTTCTAAATGAAATAAAGTGTCCTGCCAACCCTTGTTTTGCCAGTTCTTTGGAGGAACTGAAAAATGTATGACGCTGTTATTCTTTGCAATGTAAACTGATTATGATTATTGAAATTTTAAAAGCTAAAATTTGCTGTAATATCTAAAATGTGTCAGTTCTAAGTGTATTTGTCTTCATTCTGACAGGGAGACAATTTTTGATACATTAACGAATATATTATAAAATTAATTCCAAAATGTTTATTCCTATTTAAGGTTATTATTCATTTTAATGCTTAAACAAATGAAACAAATTTAATTTACCATAAAAAAACTTTAAATTGTAAATGATTCATTGCAAAATACTGCAAATAAAGTATTTTATTTTCGCAACAAATAATACAATCCCTTTATTATTCAAACTAAACCGACCAAAAAAAAAAATACAACAGGTAGAGATTTTAATAATAATAAATGGAAATTAACTGGCTGAATTAAATTACCAACGGTGATTTAATTGAAAAATACTATAAAACGATAAACATGTTTAATCCTACAATAGTGAACAATTGACGCAAATTAATAATATTCTTTATTGCTTTCGAATTCAATGAAAGCTGTGGTATCACATTAGAGCCAGATAGGACTAGTATCCTCAGCATACCTAAATACATTATAATTACTAAGATTGCGAGTGATGTCAATTCATCAGCATAAGCAAAAACAGCACCGTACTTAAAACACTGCCTTGGGGCACTCCTCTCTGAACCGGCAAACTGGAAGACCTTGCATTAGTAATTGAACTATTGGATTTATTTTTATAAGAATTGATCTTTACAAATTGGACTCTATTGCTTAAATACGATTCAAATCGCGAAAAATACCCACTGAAAATTTATTAATATTCAAATCTTCAATCATCCTATCATAAAAAGCATAAATGGTTGTGATCGTAGATCGGTTGACTCTATAACCATGTTGCTGATTAAGTAAAATACTGTGCTTGTCCATATAGGAAATTAACCTGTCCAACATTGCATATTCAAAGAGCTTAGAAAAACTCGATGAAATTGGTAATGGACGATATAGTTAGTCACATCTAATTTGGAACCCTTTCTGTACAAAGGTATAACAGAGGCACTTTTGAGAGTAGCTGGAAATTTACCTAATTTAAATGACAAATTTATTAGAAATGTGATAGGTTTTCTTAGAGATTCGGAAACATTTTCGATTAAACTGCACGGCACCTGGTCTGGTCCATCTTTCTGAATAAGTTTTTGACTTTAAATTCATGATACGGCATTACACATACTGGAAGTGACGCTAATGTTATTATACAAATATGATTGTTATTAGGAATTCTAAAAATAATATTACATATGTACAGACTCAATAAACGATAAAGATTAAAGATTTCAGCAACCTTAGATGGCTTATCAACTAATTTATTGGTATTACTCAAAACAATATTTGCATCGATATATCAAATCGGTAACTTCGTAATTGTAAACTGTGTGTACCAGTGTTATCGATGTTGGCAGCAATTATTTGTAGCAAAGCGCTTGATAGGCGAAGAGTGTGAAACAAGTATAAAGCTGGCAACAGTTGCTAACAGGTAGAAACATCAAAATGATTGTATTTAGTAAAAATTTGAGACGAAAAAATGAAAGGTAGCAAAAACAAATATAATTTAAAACGACAGTAGACCAAACAGCGCTAGATTGGTATCTGGTATCTGGTATCACTTGGTGTAGTAAACGAATGAGATTAAAGTATAACAGTGTTTTATATCCGCTAGTGGGTACTCGGCCTATTCTGCTTGGTTGTTGTCTTCATTCAGCTCCCCTTTCTTCTGGGGATTCTTAAATTTCGGTTTTTGGGGCAACTCGGAGTCTTCTTTCCTCGATCTCCTTTGTTGTTGAATGCCTCAAATTAGAAAATAGTGATCAACAATTTTTGGTGACTCCCATTGATTTTTGTCTAATTGTCATACATAACCAAGTTTAGGTATTGGGCGTCTGCCGCTGTTGGTTCTCGTAGGATTGTCAACGAGATTCAGCCTGGAAGGCAAAATACTAATCGCAGGATGCTCAGGGAAGGATGTCGTTTGGAGCTGCCGTAGTCCTAATTGGACTGGCATAGATTACAATCAGGCAGATGCGTTTGCGGCACCATAGTGCCTACTTTGGGACTGAGTTTATGATCACCTAGCATCTGCTCATATCTGGTCGATGGGCGTCTATCTAGCACTAAATAGATGCTTGGCGAAAGTCAGATTGTTGCCGAGAAGCATCCGGCAAGTATTCAATCAGAAGAAGTCTTCAACAGACCTTATTATTTTCCAGTAGCAAACTACTAGGAAAGAAAAAAATTAAACTTTCGTAGGCTAACTCGTATAATGAATACATAGCCTCACTAATTACATTAATCAAAATGGATTTGTCTCTGGCAGATTGATTGTGATCAAATTATTCATCATCACCCAGCAAATTTCTATAGCCCTCGATTAACGTCAACAACTCGATGTGATCTATCCAACTTCGCGAAGACGTTTGATCGTAGGAATCGTAGAGCATACTTTTATCCAAAGTGGATGTTATGGGATTTTGTGCTTCTTTGCTGAAATTGTTCTCATCCAACCTCAGTAATACGAGAAAAAGTCTTCCGGTATTGCAGACATTCTAGGGTTCTTAACTTGGACAACTGATTTTCCATATATTTCTTAATAATCTACTTCTTAAGCTAAGACGGACATTTTTAGCGTATGCAGATGACCTTAAGATTTACCAACAACTATACGGACTGCATTAAACTGCAAACGAATCTTTCGCTAATTAACGAATGGTGCACATTATGCCACATTGCTGTGAACATTAAGAAGTGCTCAGTTGTTCGCTAATTATATTACTTTCAAATACACCATTGGATTGGATTCAATCGAAAGGAACACATATTTCGTTAATGTGGAGCATTCTTCATCATCATAAAGAATGAATGGACTTACCACAACCCAGAATAATTGTTCACAATGTACCAAAATTACCATATGTATTAGTGGCTGACGAAGCTTTTCAGTTAACAGATTTCTTAATGAGACCTTATCCAGGCCGAAATATAGAAAGAGATAACAACATATTCAATTACAGACTTACTAGGGCGGTAATTGTTTTCAAGATTTTTTGACCTTTTGAAAGTGAGGTTATGGCTAGAACAAATCTTCTTGACATTTCTACTAAAATTCTTAAAATTAGTGCCTCCACTAATTAGTTCTGAAATTATTGGCAATGACAGAAAACACTCTTATCCCTAACGGTGCTACCATAACCTTTACAATTTCGTGTTACAAAACTAATTTATCTAATTTGCTGCATTCTGCAGAATATTTTTTCAACACAATTTTATCATATATGTATGTATCCCTGAAAAATTTGTCTTAAATTTTATTTTCAAGGGAAACATTCATATAAAGAACGTTTCACATGTCGGTACCTATAAACTTAGAAAATATCTCTTCAACAGGAATATTATATTACTTTAGCCAAGGAATGTAGCACATAGAGTTGTATTTACATATGCATACGAGATACATGTGTCTTGTATACATTAGTATTAAAATATGTTCAAAATATGCACTACAGTATACTACGTTTCCTCCAAGATGTACAAGCACCGTCTCGACAGGACTGCATATTCGCAAACAGAACACGAATTTGCGCATAATTCCATTTTATGCGCGCAAGCAGCGTCAGAGATATTGTGCACTTTACTGTACAACTGAATAGATTGTATTGAAACGAGCGCATACATATTTAGAATATACTTTGTGTAAGTGCATAAATGACATTTTTCCCCGGACAACTTTAAACATTTCCAGTCTAGTAACATCCTGGAGTTATAGAATTAATTAATGCAAGTTCACTTTATTAATATTACTTCCGGGTGTAAGTAATCTGAAACGTGAAAATAGCATCATTTGTGTCAACCTTAAGCCGTTATACTAGCTAGACAAATAAACTCGAGATCTCCTTCGATTCGTTCAAAATAACCGAAAAAGGAAAATGGAAAAATCTGTCTATCCTAGATTACCGTATAGTGGAATATCGCCTGTGAAAAGATTTTCTTTTACTTCACTTGCCGTGAACACCGGATATACGTGAGACGTACACGATTTAAGCTAAAAGTAAGATCTTCCCTTAGAACGAAATGTTCCGACGTCCATTGTCACCATCGTAAAAAGAACAACGGCCACAATTCCATTTCGGTTCGGGAACAGGGTCAGCAATGTGTGAAAAGATAAGACTTGGTGCCTGTGGTATACAGTAGCGGTCAAAAAAACTGGTAATGGAATATGTATTTTGTGGGGAAAATGTATAAAATTAGAATTAGGATTAGGTGAGGATAGGATAAACCTTTCTTATTTTTGATTTCCAATAATGTGATCAACTCCAATTGACACCAAACTATTTGCAGACATCTGTTTCCTATACACATTTGTTACTTGGGCAATCAATACAATTGCCAATTAAAAACCATCAAACATTGACTCAATCCAAACCAAGGAGTACAAATATCCTACTTGACGACTTGAAGTTTGAAGACGAGGACAGTGATAATAATTTGTTTCAAAAGTTTTGATTGAGAGCACTAAAACCACAAAGAACTTTGGCTGTCAACTGATGTGTAGGTACTCAGGCCTGCATGGCTGCCACCGTTCAGCAATTAGGTCTATCAATTTTATTGGTCACCATATCGGTTTCGTTGTGACAGGTTAGGTTGTGTCATGGTAACATATGTTAGGGCATTCTTGTATGATGTGCAGTATTGTGCACGTCTCTGCACTACCTGTTAGGGCTCTGCCCACTTCTAGCCAGCCCTTCAGTTCTACCATTGTTACTTCTGACTCGGTTCAAAGTAGCCCAGTCCATCACACTTCAGGTCGAAGCTAGTGATAATATCTTGCTAAAGAACGTTGACAGCCACATCTGGACTTAATCCCTAAGATGTTTCAGAAATTCCTGATGGATGCCATCATGGGCAGACGTCTTACTGAACCCTCAACACTCTGCCAAGCACAAGAAATTTCCTCCCAAATTTTTGATGTTACAAAACTTTCGTTTTAGTCCCTGTAATTATTTATTTAATTATGAATGTTTACATACTTTTGATTGGCAGTGTACCTACTACATGTGCAAGATTCCTTTACCTTTCAAGAACCGCAAAGATCTGCGACTGAATCACCCGGATAGATGTGCAGCAGCGGAGATAAGTGAAAAGCGTCCAGAATAGGGAAGGAGGAAAATGAAATCACCTCCATTGACTATTATACAGCACAGCCGGACATTCCGCTTTAGGTTTCCCTCTTTCCGATATTTACTCAAGCAACACCCTTTGAGAAACGGCAGAGAACGGCGGCACTTCCATCTCTTGCCGTGATCGTGATGTAGTCATCTCAATAGCGGTACTTGTAGTAGTCATCTTATGGAAACGAAAAAGGAAAAGTTCTGCTCGTTTTAGTCCTTTTCTCTTCCGATCACGGGCACCCCTCGTACTTACACCTCATTCTTCTACTTCACCCTTTCGCAGAACGGAGTGAAGTGTGATTGTACGTAGCGTTTTCGTGCCCTTCTGTTTTTTTTTCTCTTCCTTTCCCCTGCACTAGGTCGGCGATAGACGGGAGTCTTGCATGTGTTGTACAACCATTCGATAAAAATAAATTGTCACTGGCTGGTAGATATTGGGGACGCGGAAACGTGATGGTCGCGTCATCGTGTGAGCGGAAAAAGAACATTTATTGCTATCGCTTAGGCCATTCGAACGAAATTGACAGGTCGTACGGAGGCACCCTACGGCCGCCCATTGTCGTCGGCAGAATGGGACGCGAGGAATGAAAACCGAAAAGACGATGACGACCGACAAAAAATAATCGAATATATACCCTCGATGATATGGTAACAATTTTTTTTGCCTTGCCCTCTTCGGGAATGCGCTACCGTTATTATTGTTAGTATAGACTAGAAGAGATGTCGATGAAGAATTTGAAGTGGTTATTGCCAACGAATATTTTAGTAGGAAATCATGTGAGGGACAAAATCGGAAAAGTACGAGCTTCCTTCTGTTATTTTTCTGAATTCAAACTCGACGACCGCCATTCTCAATCCTGTAGGTACCATACGGCTAATCTTAAATTTGCTGCCAGTGTCACCTAATCATTTCTCTGTTGTTATTCGACTATCCAGGGCCCTAATCTGCAACATGGTTTTGAGCTTTAAAGCGGTAATGTTAGCTCACACACCAAGAATCTCCTCCAGTGTGCTGCTGAAGCTTTCTCTGACTTTGGTGGCATGTCCAAGCTCCGGTAGTTTTCCGCACAGATTTTATAACAGTGCCTGTCACTTCTGCTTTTTCTTTGTGATTTCATCTTGCGCATCCCCTGATGCCTGCCTTCATGGTGAGTTCAGTTTTGTCGTTATCAAACGTCTTCTAGCAGTTGCTTGTCAATTCCTTTGCAACCATCCTCTCTTATTGGATTTACTTTTTTTATCTGTGCCAATCTTTTGCCAAAAAATGTTTGTTTACCAATGTCTTGCTCAGTTTTTACTTTTTGCCTTTTGCACTCGTTACTTTCTTAGTTTTCTGGTGGAATCAATCTCTTTCTTCCAATTATACTCTATAGAAATTGTCTTTTTCTTTGTTAAGGCAACCTTCATCTTCTTTTCGTTTTTTTCTCCAAACGCTTCTGTCATAGTTCTTTGTCATGGTTTTTTATCACATCTTCGTGGCGTGTCCGACAGATGTCGCTGTGCGTCCAGCAAATTTTTTTATTGACTTGATGACATTATCTGAAGCTATCATGACCTTGATCAAAATTAACTGCGGTTTCTTTTGGTCCCTAACCTTTTTACAGAAAAACTCTTTTCTCTGCTCTTAGCAACTATTATAAAGAAGACAGTGTAGAGAGGAATCTTTGGTAAGTACATCATTGCGTACTAGTACTTTTGCGTCCTCTATTGGGACTTATACCTACTCTCAATAGTAAAGGCAGATAAAAAATTCTCTTTTAATTTTATATTGCAAATTAATTTTAATTAGCAAATAAAACTGCTAATAAATGTATAAAGAACAGTTCTAGTTGTATTAAATAACTGCTTTCTTTGCCATTAAAAATTCCATTTTCAATTTTGGAAACATATAAATAAACAAATCAATAAGTACATTTAACAATAAATAATTTGGAACACACAGAATTTAAATTAAAATTAACAGTGAAAACATGTTATTAAATCTAAAACATTTCTTCTAAGATGTTAACTAAAGCATATGAAACAACATTATACATTTAAAAAAATGCCACAAACAAAATATGGCTAGCAATATTTGTCAGGAAAATATTTTCCATTCTATACACAGTCATACATGCTTGCTCAGAAAAGATGCTTGAAATATGGTAATTCTTTGCTGAAATTTCTTATAATCTTGGATCAGAGCTACTCGTTGATTCTTGAATTTACGAAACATTTTACTACAGTCAGTATTTCATTGCAATCTTCCGCACAATTAGCGTCGATTGAATGCAGAGCATTTAAATGGTTTTGGAACATGATCTATGTTGGATTTGAATTTCAGCTTTCCTTTTAGCAAATTTGCTCAAAAAAAAAAATTAAAGCAAATCCTGAATTAGGAAGCTAGCTGGTAAATATTGCATTTCTCTTGGTAGATTTTTTTATATATTTACGCTTCTAAATTTAACATTTTCAAACTACATACTCTTGAAAAGAAGTAGTAAATGGAAAGTGTTCCATTGAAACTATCAAATAAATTTAATAACTTTGACGTTCCAAAAGCCATATAATGTAATCTTGTGTCATCCGTTGATAGAGTGTCTAATAAAAAACGAATTATAGCTATTTTATATGAATTATTTATGTGCAATGGTAACTAGCAAAATCTTTTTAATATATATGTGATATTCTGACGAAACGTAGTTTTCCTCCAAATATATCTTTTGTATCATATGAGGAAGATATATGGTATCGACTATCTTCAAGCTAAGCTAGGCCATGCTTGATGAGGTTGTTTCTAATTCTCTTTATCAAATGGGACAGATTATATATGGGTATCACTTTTTGATTAGTTGTATAAAATGTTTCAATTTATTTTGTTGGAAAATTAGCAAGCGACATCTTCTATACATTGTCAACAAGGTTAACATTATTTATTTACGTTTAATACTTGTTCAGAGTAGCTACCATACTAATAACAGAAGATACAGCACACAAAAGGTATATACAACAAAATTACAGAAGATTGGAACTAAAAAGAAATACCCTAGCGAACAAACCAATATACATGTGCTGCCATCTGGAAAGTTTTATACCATTTACACATATAGGTATGCTTGTACTATCGAGGGCAAAAGTAATGACTCAACCTGCAATACAACACGTCTATTGTAGCCTTTCCGTCCTGAATCGTTATAGAAGTAAACATAACTGGAAACAGTAGTATTATTACACATAACATATAACAACAATTAACACTTCTGAACTAAATTCATGATAATTTAATAATCAAAAGCCAATCAATCCTGAAAAACTTGGAAACTCTCTAATTAAAAGATAACTAAGAGATTGTGTAATCTATTATATTTCTAAGTTGTATAAGTTTAGGCTTCAAGTATTTAGTAGATAACAATATCATTTCAGAAGACGAAAAAATTTATAATGTAAAGTATATTATTCAATATTCAGTAGAATCTCATACACACAACACATTGCGGAACAAGTTAGTAAATATAATACCCAGTTACAAAATTAAAAATAGTTTTATCCATATATAATAGCAAACAGTATTTACTTTTGCCAAAGAATCAGTTTGTACTTACGAAATCTAGTTAAGTATTTTAGTCGGCATTACTTCTTAATATAGAGAGTAAATGCAACTATTGAAAATGAAATTATAATATATCGTTTTACATTTCTTGCGAATCTTTCTACCTGACATTTATCTGCTAGGTATGCGCCTCTAATTGCAGTCGCCCAGTGCGAGCAGTCAAATGTGTCGAATACCTGTGGAAGACCATTTCGCTTCAAGTCCGTGTCATTACTTTTGTCCTCGATAGTACATACTATCCTTGTCTGACAATATTGCAACAAATCATGTCATGCTAACTATTCCCGCAGTTTCTCTATGATGCGACATAATATTTAGCTAACGCTTCATGTATACCTGGAAACAGAAAAAAATGGAATTTTTTGTTGGGATACTGTAACGATAATGATAATTACAATTATCGTATTGAAAGTGACAGCGTTATTGCTGAATTGTGACAATCTTAGGTTAAATGTGATTTGTGGTTAAAGTAGTGTATTCCGTGTTTATGTCGTTAATTTCGTACTTTTATCATTTCTCATATATGTACTTTTTTAATACCAGCTTGATGGCAGATTCTCTGTTGAAACTATGCAATTTTTGTTGAATATTGTATTTTGCAAGTGACATACTTGGTCACCAAGAGATACAGCTAGAAAATTCTAATTTTCACTAGTTTCAAACTTGTCTTTTTCTAATTTTCATAATTTCCAATAAGAAGCAAAATTAGGTGTAACCATAAATAACAAGTGTATCTATACAGGTAAATTGCGATCAATCGAAACACCATAACTGTATGTAGTTTTCGCGAACTTAACATCGCTCAAATAACTTCCACACTTTCTTTAATATGCAGTAGGTACCTACATATGGTTTGTATATACATGTTATATAGTTATAAAGATAAGCACAAACCATCAAAGCACAAGCTCAAATCTCCATATCAAACAGTCTTAGAATATTACGAAAATCTTAATATTACTTTCTAGGTATACATATGTATGTATGTATGTACAACAACCAAAAATTGATTTTCGCTTCATTTTAACGATAATATTTATTTAATACAGAAACCGAGTGGGAGATAATTTGGTTTGAATACGGCCGGACTCCATAATTGATGAATTACAATGCACGTTATTGAGAGCGCTCACAAATCTATGTTTGGAAACCTGAAGCTAGTTTATTATACATGTGTAAAGTTTGTTCGTGAACTCAGGGCGGCTCATTATTTATGCTCTCACAAATTAACTTCTAATAAGTAACGGGCCATAGTGTAACGATGTTGTAATTTTACCGAAGACGTTGCGCTAGCCCCGGTTGATGTTGAGGTATCCAATCTGCCAGCCTCTTCACCAAACGTATTTATTATTTATTAATTGTTTAACCCAGTTTTTCCAACGTAATTTGCCGGAAACGTGGGATGTGTGCGACAATGTATGTTCTCAAGTATATTAGAAATATATGTAGGTATTGTATAGAGACAATTTCAGTACTATTTTATCTTTTTTTTAATAATACTTGTACGAGGGGTTAGTTGGAATCTAAATATTTAGGCCAGCTGGAAGACTTCGGGGAGACCTAGCTGTTATTCGGTGCAATGTGACAAGGACGGTCATATTGTAGCAAGAGACCGAGTATCAGACAGGTTAAACCAAGTTGGAGAGCATGGAAATTCATTAATTAATTAATTAAAAGAGAAATATAAAGATAATTTATTTATGTAAAATTTAGACAATAATTTAGGTAGGTATTCCAATAGAGAAATTAAGTAACCAAGAACTCCCTAGAAAATGTCATCAAGATAAACTTTGTAATGACCAAATGTTTTAATTAATGTCAAATATGTTAAAAGAGATATCTGAAAACATAATGTTAATTGGTAAAAAGATTTTATTAGTGAAAGCTAACCAAAAAAATTAATTAAATTAAGGAAAATTGGTTTTTTCCATGTCTTCAGGTTGTCAGCATCAAAATTGTTTTCCATCTTCACCAATAGAAATCTTCGATTAGATATCAATTTTTGAGAAAAATTTGAATAACTAGATAGTATGTTTTTGGTCGTCAACGAGTTAACTGGTTGTGTAATTCCTTCTTCTAAAAAGGACGCCAACAAATTCGTTTGATTTGTATCTGAAATTATTTTATATTGAATAGATTATTAATCATTACTTTATTTTTCCAAGAACTAGAACTGACCAATCTATACCATATACGTGGCTGTATTTCCTGATATAGGTCGATCCTAGGAAGTAAGGTTAGAATTTCCTATCCATTCATTGTTGCATTTTGACCCATTCCGTTATTTTATTTCACTAATTTAACTATTTTAAAAGTCGATTTGAGAGATTTTTAACTCTAAATTTCATAAAAAAAATAGTACTATCTAAATTAGACGCCAATCACAATAATTTAAGTTGATCTTGAATTTATAGTTAGTTAAAACCAATCACACGGCCGATAAATTAGTTTTCTTTTAAGGTTAAATTTTGTTAATGCTACGATAGATGTCACAAATAATAATTTAAATTTAAAGACTTATTTATTAGATTTAAGTACAGTTTGGCGTTTAATCGAACAAATTAATATGGCCTATTTATCAAATTCAAATATTTGTTTTGTTATTATTTTTTATTTTTCTGTGTATTATAATAAAAAATAATTGTGTATAAATTAAATTGTCTGTTAAATTGTTGAAGTGATTCTTCATGTTGGTTAATTTATTTCCTAATACTATAATAAAACTCGTGAACACCCCTGAGATAAAGAGAGCTCACCGGACCCAAAATTTCAATCAGAGGACCAGTTTTTATTCAGTGTTTTTTAAAATATGAGTGGAACTCACCAACGTGGCCTCAAATTATTGTCAAGCCCTCAACATATGTGGGGTCTACTATAGTATATACCTACATTATCCAGGGAAAGGCTTTTGGATTTCTCAAAATGTGCACTCTGTTTTAACGTATTAAAAGATATACCTAACTTTAAAGATTACATACATAATGTTATCAAGTCATAACATTCGATTCAAATAAACAGAAGACCTATAAAGAGAAATCTGTTCGATCATTTTGGATTGTTATATTGAGGTATGTTAATCCTGATACAAGAGAGTAATGCTGCTGATGAGTCAATTTGGTTGTTAATTAATTTTAGTAGAAATCTTCCGCTAGCTTCCTGTCTTCGCTGAGATAAGGAGCGAAAATTATTCCTATTGAGTAACTGAGGATAGTCTGTACCGCGAAGAGGGTATGTACCATTAATCTTATAACACAATTATTTAAGAAAGCGCTTTTGAACCCTCCTCAAAAGTAGTTCTTGAAAATGGTAATGAGGATACCACATAACTGAAGCATACTCTAGCCTGGAGCGAACAAGAGAATAAAAAGTACCTTCAGAGCAGTCAGATTAGAGAAATCCTTGCAAGATTTGATGAGAAAAGACAGGGTTCTAGATGCCAAGAAGGACAGTTCATTTATATGCTTAGTGAAAGACAAATTGCAGTCGAAAAGTACGTCGAGATCCCTGAATTTACAGACTCTACATACAAGGAACACGAATTTGATGTTCATTCTGTAATCGAAAAGTAGGTTTAAACATTAATTTTATGAAATTGGAAATTGCAAACGGATCTTTATTTGTTTGAGTTGGCCAAGCCTAAATTCCACCATTCCATTGGTGGAATTTAGACCAGGAATTCCAATCAGATTGAAAAACGCGTCAACAAAAGAGGGACAGGACATTCTCGAACGGTAAAAATTCTATCTCAAATTGTGTGTTATCGAACAATGAAATTGAACAATAACCTACAAAAATAAATATTACGATATCAGTATAGAGAAACGCTAGAACAAATTCAATTACCTCAGACGAAAAACGCGATAACTAGTTACCTGTCACCCACGATATCACTTGAATACCTGACCCTATCCTAAAAAAGACAGGAAATATCCATGAATTTTAGCTGATCCAAGGTCGAACCCGATCGTGTCAAATAAACCGAAGTCCATTCACCTGACAATTTACCTGTACCCGAGATGATAAGGTTAATTAGCGACTAACGAGGTGTTTATATGAGAATTTTGCCTCTGTTTACTGTCAAGAGCTTTTAGTTGGTGTTATTTAGTGAAATGTATTTTTCTTACCTGTCAATTAAAGAAATAATGTAAGCTGATTTACGATAATTCGTCACTTTAAAAGTAGTTATTTCACTTGAATAACAATATTACGCATAATAATTTTTTCTTTATTACTTAGAACAAAAAACCGAACTAGCGACCTCTAGTTTCGGTTAGCTGATGTTTTTTTTAAAAAATCCGTTGTTTTATTTTTTTTTAAGAATTCAATAGAACAGCAATATTTTTAAACAGAGGTTTTCATTTATATATTTATTAAAAGAAAACTTATAAGATTAAAAAGGAAAACAGAGATTGAGTCGTAATATCAAACCCTCCACAGGCTGAGTTAAGAGTACAGCCGGTAAGTGAAGTTATTCTTTTTTTACATTCAAAGAATTTAGTACAATACATGAAGATAGAAGCTTTGAAAATGGGCTCTATCATATAATAAACTTTCTAGATTGATTTTAAATAAGCGCTAACAGAGAAATCAATTTTAGTATCTAAAACTTTTGCACTTTAAAGTTTTCATCAGCGATATTATGGTTAGTTTTAGCAAACATTTCCAAATACCTTTGCTGAACGTAACTAACACAGACTATGTTTAACTTAAATATTTGCTCAATTAAAATTAGTTTGTTCCATTGCGAGCTCCTTGTGTTCTGGTGTTAGTTGTAAATGTAAATTTTGCCATGGAGTCATAAATGTGCTTAATAGCAAGGTAAATATTCTAGATAAAGTAGCACAGGGGAAAACCCTCATCATCATGAAAACTATAATAATATATAAGCATGTTAATTATTCAATAATCGTCGAAATAGAATTGTGGTTTAATTTAATAAATACATAGAAGGATACCAGAAGTATAATTAAACAAGCACAGCCGCTTTATTTACACTGACTAATATAGTTTTTATCCTAGAGAAAATTAAACCTTGTTAATATTAAATTTGGTTACAGAGAAAATACAGGTGGAAGCTTGTTCAGACTTTCTGCTAATTTAATGCTGGCTTGATTGTTTACCCTTTATAAAAACATATATTTCCATGGGGGAGTAGAAACTAGAAAATAAGTTTATCTCGTGAATAAAACGGAAAAGATGTAAGCAAAGAACGACAGACATCGTGTGAACGACTGCAAGATACACTACAACGGTTCCTTTTGCCACACGAGCGCAACCAAAAAGATATATGATGGTAATTTTAAAGCAAGATGTACGATTTTACGACAGTACAGGTACGAGAGCCACATATGTAGTATTCTACCATTGAACGAGAAATAATAGCTTTTAGAGTAAATACACAACCGAGTACGTTGTGTCTAATTAATTATTTTGCTAAATTAATTATTTCGATTTTAATTCGATCTTCTAGAATTGCTTCGAAAATTCCTATGTCGATTCTTTCCTTTTCTTTTGCTGTTTATAACGATTCTAGTAGCGGTGAGTTAATTTATGAAGTTGCAGAGGCTAGGGTAGCATTGATCATGCCAGCCTTTGAATGTGCGATTTTCTGAAGATGGACCATGCTAGATCACGATCCTTCAGAATTGGTCCGACAACCTAGCGCATCATTTCTGAACGGTAGCCGGCGGTTATCATTTGCGTATATGGTTAGTTTGGTATGAGAGTTGATAGGATTGAAATAGAGAAGAAAATGTTGAGGACTAAGCACCTATCTTTGGGGCATCCACACGACGATCAACCCATAGTGTCATACCAAATAAAATACTTGCGCAAAATCACGATAAATCGCACCCGCAGAATGTCCTAGATGAGCAGGTTTATGTAGGTACTTCCGCCGATAAGGATAGGAGTTGTAATCCTGCCAATAAGCTCTCCTGGAAGTCACACTAGAAGTCGGACAGATAATTGCCGTTGGTAACAATATCCCGAAAAAAGATATATCGAGCTATAACTTGAAGGAAGCAGAGGATTTTGCTTTGGATGTTGCTTACCAACTCATTGGATCTAAGCTTTCTTTAAATATCAATGCTTCATACTGATTTCAAGAAACGAATCCATGTTTTAAATAATTGTCTTACCATCAACAGAATATGCAACGGTGTTAGCCATAAGCACTTTGGAAACGGCTGCTTGCTGAAAGTTGGCTAATTTGGCATCTGGGGCAGCTAGACTCAAACTGACCACTACTACATGTTTCCAAGAGACGCACTCTCGACGGATTTACTTGAAAGTCGCCATGATTCTAGTTAGGGGTTCATACAGTAGCTTGGGTTGAGTGGTTAGTAGTCAACTAAGAGCTTGTTCCCAAACACGAGAAAACTAGAGGACGCAGATTAGAGGATATTCCTGCAAAAATGAAAAATCGCTGTCTTCTTGATGATTTAATCTCTGTTTTTGTAGATGCACGAGTACCATGGAAAATAGATCAAAATTGGTTAAATGTTTTTTTTGAGGATGCTAATATTCTACATTTCACGAAAGGCAAGCATTACAACTCATTTCATACTGCAATAAAGTGTAAATTAATCATAGCATCTTCTACCATCAAGCCATCGGGAATCGAGTAAACCAACAGCTATGCTTATATAGATGAAAAGAACTGTTTCTTAATGAAAGTTCTTTACTCAAAAATGTCGAATTTGCGTTCGTGGATTCGAACTTTATCAAGACAATTGAATTCAAACTTTTTTTTTATAATAAATAATAGAAAATATTCGAGATTATACTACGATAAATAAGGTACACTTTTTAATTAGTTAAAACAAAACGGTATAAAATTATTATTAACAACCAAACTCACAATCAATGCAAATGAAAACGTTTTGTCATACATACTGAAGAGATGCTACACTTTTGAATTTGACGAAGTTGAGGTCTTGGATTTTGAACGTAATAAATTTAAAATTAATTTCTTGGAAATGTGTTTTATTCAAAAGACTCTTGCTTCAGTCAGTTTTAAAAAAGATGTTGAAAACCTAAGTTTCATTTATTCTTATGTAATCAATTAATAACGTTAGGGATTCACCCTTTTACTTTTTTGATATTTCATTCTTTTTAAGAAAAATTTTGCTTCATTCTTTTGATATTGACTGTATTTATCCTTGCCGTCTTTTCTTTTTACATCTGACTCTAGTTTAGTTTGTTTAAATTTTACACAGATCGGTTTTTTGGATGTTATTTGAATTTAGTTTTTAATATCTAGTCTTTGGCAGAACTTCCACATAACGTTTTCATTTGTATTGAGTTTGGTTGTTAATAATAATTTTATACCGTTATGAATCAGATAATTTTAAAATGTACCTTATTTATCGTAGTACAACCTCGAATATTTTCTATTATTTATTATATAAAAAAGTTTAAATTCAATTGTCTTGATAAAGTTCTAATCCACAAACGAAAATTCGACATTTTTGAATAAAGAACTTTCATTAAAAAACAGGCCTTTTCATCTCCCTAAGACTATTTGGAGTAAATAGCGTTAACACTATAATAGTTACCAGTACTCCGTTACAGTCTTCCAAACCTTATTCACTTCTCATGTAATCTAAAGCTGCAATTTTAACTGACTGCTTGTTTTGTGGCCGATTTTTGATTATCACACCAAAGAATATTATTATAAAAAATCACACATTTCTCATCCTCAAGTTTCTCAAAAATACAAAAGCAAAATACAGAAATGTGAATTCAAAGTCAGGAAAAAATTTATTGATGACTGATCAAATGATAACTTGTGATTCTGTACCCTCTGGCAACATAAAGCAACCACCAGCAAATTTCTGAAATTCCTCGTAATGTGGAACTTTTCAGTCGGATAGATGTCGATGTACGGTGTGTTTAGAAACATTGTTTTATTGGCCTAAGACAATCAAAGAATGATCTAGTGTATCCCGTTAATTTTATAATTTCAGTTACAAATTAGAGATATCCAATAATGATTTTGGAAAATACGTCATCTGAATGACAAGATTATTGGAACACACTGAAAATTTAAAATGTCTGAGTTGTCCTTGACAGATCTCTCACATACACACACAATTGCATTAAAACAACACAGAAAGATACTCATTTTAAAACCTATTTCATTCGAAACGCCAGATTAATTAATGTGCACAAAATTTTAGAAAGTGCAAATGCTTCCGATAATTTTCATTAGTTCCTAAATTAGCCACACTACTGGAGTGGTGGTGTAGATTCATGGTAGCAGAGATGCTTTCCAACCTTGTACAATCAAAACACCAATTAGATTTTCCTTTTTCATAAAAATGGTGTAGTTGCAAGGTTTATTTGGTGAGGTAATAATTCTTCTTAAATCTCTAATTCTTTTGAATTTAAAAAGAATTGCTATACTATGCAATAAATTGAATAGTTCATGCTAGCAAATTGCATATACAGGGTTAGTTAAAAGTATGGAGACGGCGGTTTATTGCCGTTAATATTCATTTTAAAGAATTATGTTCAATATAAAAGTTTGCTAGGATATTTTGATCTACATTTGAGAATATTTGAATTTTTTTTTTCTTCAATTGTTTTTTAGTTACAATTGTTCGCGCAGTTTTTTTAAATGGGAACTAGTAAATTTTACTCTACCATTCGATAGAGAATTTTTTTCTCTTTACAATAATGTTTTTGTTTTTGTTAAATTCATTTTAATAACTTTTTTATAAGAAAAGGCCGGTTCAAGTGTTTAACAGATGTTCGGTACATCGCAGATAGACAGAAGTGAAGCGATAAACAAACTTGAGCGACATAATTTTATTAGTGGTTATTGTGCACGTCAAATATTTGACAGAAATAATTTATTTCATTTCAATTCAGCAATTTGTTGCTGTTAATATTAACAATGGCGAGTTTAAGTGGACATGAACGAATTGAAATACTTATGATGTTGGGTTACGGAGATAGACGCAGAAGTTTCCAAGACGTTTGTAATTTATTTAATGATACCCATAGAAATCCAAATTCTAAGTCCGGTGTTGGTAAAACTTTAAGACGCTTTGAACAAACGGGTAGCGTTAAAGGTTTGCCAAGGAGTGGTAGACCTAGAACAGCAAAAAGCGATGATAACAAACTGGATATTTTATTGGCTGATCCCCATTTACCAACCAATCAATTAGCGGCCAATTTCAATACTTCACAGTCATTGATCGTGACATTTTTAAAAAGTGAAAAGTACAAACCCTGTAAGGTACACCTTGTACACGAGTTAACGGAACATGATTTTGATAGGCGAGATTACAAATTTCTGAAGAAATGTTAAATATTTGCAATAATAATGAAAATTTTGTCGACAGTATTCTTTTCTCTGACGAAGCTACTTTTTGCCTTGCCGATGAAGTAAACAGACATAGCTGCAGATACTGGTCACCGGAAAATCCCTCTTGGTTTTTGGAGCACCATACGCAGTACCCCCAAAAGGTTAATGTTTGGGTTGGCATTCTAGGCGGTCATATTATCGGTCCCTTTTTCATCAATGCCAATTTAACTTCGGCTCTGTATTTGCAGTTATTGCAAAATGAAATAATACCTGCTTGTGCTACGCTCTATCCACATGAAAACAATGAACACCTGCCCAATGACAGTATCTGGTTCCAGCAAGATGGCGCCCCACAACATTATGGTGTAAATGTTCGTCAATATCTGGACAACGTTTTGGAAAACGAGGAACCATTGAATGGCCAAGCCCGTTCGCCAGATTTAAGTCCTTTGGATTTTTTTTTGGGGATACGTAAAAAACAAAGTTTATAAAGATAAGCCCAATAACGTCGAAGATTTACAAATCCGAATTATCAGAACGATACAAGGAATTCCCCGAGATTTTTTACAGAACTCTGTTCGGGGTTTTGTAAACCGATTGGGTCATTGTCAAATTACTAACGGACGACAATTTGAACACTTACTTTAATTTACTTTGTTATTAATTTGGTTAATTTTTCTTGTAAAAAAGTTATTAAAATGAATTTAAAAAAAAAACAAAAATATTACTGTAAAGAGAAAAAAGTTCTCTATCGAATGGTAGAGTAAAATTTACTAGTTCCCATTTAAAAAAATTGTGCGGACAGGCGTAACACAAAAAACAATTGAAGAAAAAAAAATTCAAATATTCTCAAATGTAAATCAAAATATCCTAACTTTTATATTGAACATAATTCTCTAAAATGAATACTAACGACAATAAATCGCCGTCTCCATACTTTTAACTAACCCTGTATGATATAACAGACAAATAGCAAGATATACCAAGATTTATACATTTTTACTGATATATGCATTCATAAAACATCTAATTGCAGAAAATTATTTAAATATCCGTGGTTGAAAATGCTTCCTATAATAGTTCGAGAAGTATATGTCAGATTATAAGATCTATATTGGATCACAAGTTAAATACAGATGTCCTACTTACTTGCATTCCCTAGATAAAAGTTACTTTTAAGGTTAAGTATACAAAGTTTAAAAAGTTAAATTCAGATATGCTGAATAGACTATGCAGACTGTACCGCTCAAGCAGGTACTTTAAGCTTGGCCTCCAAAAATGTACAGTCAGATCTTTGGATATATTTACTTCAAGGTAATAATTTCAAATTTGCTGTCTCTACCTTTCGCTCTCTCAACCCTTAGCTGCTACACTGGGGTCGTTCGTGACCGGACCTTATACATTTCAAATTCCCTCCCCCTTAATGTTCGAAAACCGAGTCCGTCGTGCCATCTAGTTATAGTTCGAGAGTTGCTCTTTCGCTTAGTATAGTTGCCCGTGAGTCAAGTGCGTCAGTCTGTCTGTGACACTGAAGTGAATTGGAGCGGGGTCGTCAGCGACCCCAGAGTGGCAGCCTAAGTTGTAATTGATTTTTGTTTCGTGGATTCTGGGCCTCGATATTCAGAATGAAGGATAATATAAACGGGTAAAATTGCCGAAAAGAATGAGATGTGCGGACTGCTCGCAAAAAACTGATAAAAAACAAATGAAGGTTGCGCAAGTTGCCAGCGACCAATTGGTGATGATCACCGTCTGATGTTCTGTAAAACGTGTTCTGACATGCAATAAATAATATTTTCATCGGCTAAGTTATAATAAAGTATGTTTTTCGATTAACTTGACTACAGTGAGAATCTTGTAAGATTACACATAGGAATTATCCAAAGATTTATAGCGTTATTTTCTATTTATGTATTCTATGGTTTCCATAGTGACAATGTACATTTTTAGTAATGTCATTTGAATTGTTATACTGCATTAAATTGATCCGCTTTTTAATTTCATCTATCAAGCATGTATACTACTGAAGAAAGAATAAAAATGTACACACTATTTTCATGTGGAGCATCTTTGAGAGAAGTCTCAGCACTATTTGCTGCCGAATTTCCCGACCGGCCTATTCCCAGCATTTCTACTGTCAGGACTGTGGTTCAGAAATTTAAAAGTGGGGGTTGTGTAAATGTTCATCATACAAAAAAGCGGTCAAGAACATCGGCTATATTAACTGAAGATATGGAAATAAAGGTGTTAGCTTCAGTAGAGAATAATAATGAGTTGTCCAGTAGACAAATAGCTGCTGAATGTGGTATTAGTCCATCGTCAGTTCTTCGAATATTGAAAAAACGCGGATATAAATCTTTTAAATTCGATAACCATCAAGAATTAAACGTTTATGATGCGGAGAATGGAATTAATTTTTGCGAAAAAATGTTTGAAATAATTAACAGAAATGAGATTTTTTTAAGAAAAATACTTTTTACCGATGAAAGTACCTTTATCAAACACGGAGAACCAAATTCTCAAAACTGTAGATATTGGGCTACAAAAAACTTACATCGATATTATAGCACTAGGACACAATATCCACAAAAGGTCAATGTCTGGGCAGGAATAGTCGATGGACATATTATCGGGCCTTTTTTTATTGATGGTACGTTAACTGGTCCAAGATACCTTCAACTGCTTCAAGACCGAATTATTCCGGCATTAAATGATCTCCACTTAGAAGGTCCGTTATGGTACATGCACGACGGCGCTCCAGCTCACTATTCGCTGCAAGTGCGAGAGTTTTTAAACCTCAATTTTCCTGGAAGATGGATCGGAAGAGGTGGAGTTATTGATTGGCCTCGAAGATCACCAGACCTTACACCACTTGATTTTTTTTATTGGGGAAAGTTAAACTCATCCGTTTATAATGCAAGTCCTATAAATAATATCGAAGAACTTAAAGCACGAATAATAGCATCCTCGCGTGCAATAACTGCTCTACAATGCGAAGCTGTTCTAAAGGAATTTTATAATAGATTAGGGTATTGTCTTTTAGAAAACGGTGACATTTTTGAAAATAAATTAAGATAAATAGTTTAGTATGGTTATATTCTTCGATTTATTGTTTAGATTTTAATTTATTTAATTTCATTTACTTTATATCTTATTTACTTTATTGTTATTTGTATGATAGCAATTAAAGTTTCCTTAGTTAATCCCTATGTGCAGTTTTTAAATAATTCAGTAATAGTAATTGAGCAGTAACCATAACAACATACTGTTCGAAATCCCTATGTGCGATTTCACATGACGCAGCAATGTATTTTGCACTTTTCTATGTACAGTGTTACAAGATTCTCACTGTATAATTTCTTCATTCCTTGATTTGTGAATTTTCAGTATTAAATGACGTTTGTAATGAAAAAATGAACTTTTGAAAAATGACTAAAATTCTGATATTCATTCTTCAACATAAACACCTTTTTTTCAGCGGGCACTATCACACTATTTTTTTATAGAAAGCAATATGTTTCGACAAAATGCTGCTGAAATTTTAGCGTCCAATTCGCAAAATTGAAAAAGTTAGCAATTTTTAAGTAAAACTGGTCATTTCTCGAAGTTTTTTGCATATTATACTTTTTTTTAACAAATTAAATTGAAAGATTTTTGCATTGCACTCATATTATCTTGAAAAGGGGTAGTTAATGAACAACTGTGATTTTTTTTACGATGAAAAACAGCTTAGTTCACTCAGAATAGACGATTAGGTGGCTGGGGTCAAAAACGTCCCAGTGTGGCAGGTATGATTGGCGCCAGAAGTGTGGCAGCTAAGGGTTAACGAAATTATCTCTTCTTAACACAATTTTTGTGAGGAACATATTCACCGAAATATATTTTCGCCTCTAACTAGTGACATAACCCATTTTTCATATATTATGTTCTTATATATTTCAACACTTATTCTTTCTATATTCCATAACGACCACCTTTCCTAATTTATATAAATTTATAACACTTCTTTCAAACTGTAGGATTTCGATAATATTCAAAAAATTATTTCAAAAGGATTCGTCCTTTTCCCCAATTCACCGAATTGTATACCATTACGTCGACAGCTTTCGGCTATTATTCAAAATTGATGGTACCCGATCACAGGAAAAATGCATACAAAAGCAGGACTTGAATAACCTTTCCGAAGTCTGTTCGACAATAAAAGGCGACTACGAACGCGGGCAGACTATGTTAGGAGGTGTTCCGCAGTAGGAGATCAAAGGTTGCTTCCTAAAAATAGTCCCTTCACTACGGTAGCTTGGGTTGTCGTGTTGACAATGTCGCAGCTGTCCTGTTATACGTGTATTCCGCGTGAGTTGTAGCACGTTTACGTCATCTCGCTTCTTGCTTGCGGGCTGGAAAATTCGACAATTTAGAACATATGCTGTCGTCTACTTCGACTTAGATTTGGAAGATTGTTTTCCCGTATTTAATATAATAGCAACTGCTACATTGAATTTGACATAACCTAAAATTATTCCATAATCGGCAGAATTATTTTAGTTCAATATCTGCAATATCTTCCCTAACACAGGGCACTAATGAATAATTTAACGTTTTTTTCCTCGCGTCCTTTGTCAAAAAAATCCACCCTCGCAGCGTCAGAAGACGTAAAATTCCCCCTACACACACATCCCGAATTTATCCCTATCCTCATCCTCCTCAGAGCTTCTCAATTTCAATTCCTGCTCGTCAAACAATATCGAGCAGATGTGCGTAACAAGGGAGGGCATCTTCACCATAATACTGTATCTTACGACGTTTTCCAGGGAGATCACGGAGACGGAGGTGAAGGTTAGAGAGAAGGGACAATTATTTGACATCACGGCGTCCGCAGTCCTGCCAGCGCTGCAGGATCCGGAGGAATTCTCCTGCGAGGTCCGGATACCGGAGGCCAACTACACCAAACGACAGGAGACCGTCTTCTTTCCCGGTGAGTTATCGTATCAAATTATTTTTTTCTTCTTGATTCCGCTGTGCTAGGTCGGTACGCCACTGAGTCAGGAATTCCACACGGGACTATACTACGCACAGAAGGGGATGAAATAATATGTTAATGTCGCCGCTTGTCGCCCCAAACTACTATATATGGGTAGGGTGGTGGGACGGGAGATGGGCGTGTTTCTGGTATAATATACGGGGATTTGTGTTTAAATAAGTTAACGGATGATGACAGTTTAAACGTGGGCAGATTTTTAGATATCCATCTTCTGGTAGAGTCAGGTGAAAGCAATAGACTGGAGTATTGTTTTTTTTTGTTTGTTTGGGAGAAGGAGTTTTGATTATGTGGCTAAAATAAATAATATATCGCAGTGACGCCCTAAAGTGTATTTATGCTAATTTTAGATGTCAATTTTCCTATTTCAAGCGAATCATTCTGTTTGTTTTAATCTCTTCAGAAAGATAATTGCGCAATACTGACAAGGATGTGACGATGTTGGTATACATAGCATCTGTAATAGATTGTGAATTCAAAAGTAGAAGATTTGAACATAATCTGCATTGGGCTTCGCGAATTCTAAAAACCACAGGGAAGTTTATGACAATAACTATACTCCAATATTTATCATCAGATATCACATTCTTTTAGGACACATTACTGCATAGTCACATTGTATATAGTTTTCACATCACACAAATTGATTGGATTACATCACAAACAAATGCCCAATATAATCAATTGACTCCTAGGTTGCCATCAAGAAATCCATTGGGTTACTCATATATGGACCATAACGGACAATCTTGCACTATGTGTTTGACTCTCTGCCTCTCAGCACCACAGTCGCAAGCGGCTCAGGGGAGTTTGCCCCATCTATATAAGAAGTCCGCACATCTTCCGCAGAGTTCTGATGCGATTGAGTAAAGACCAAGTCCGACGAGGGAGGTCAAATCCTACAGGTTTGCTAGCGATGAACGGAACATCATGGTAAATTGGGTCCATTTTGCTGTCCCAACCCTCTTTCCACCGAGCATTTATATTGAAGTTGTTTTGGTGCAGCTCAGATGCAGTTTTCAGTGAGGGATGCCTGGATCGGAGTCGATTACCCTGGGGGTCAGGAACATCGTTATGAACTTATAACAGCGGGTTGTTCATAATTTTTTTAAATTCTCTAACCAGGGCATGTTCTCGGCGCAGATTGGGTGGAGCTATGTTGCTGAGAGTCGGCAGCCAGATGATGTTGGTTGGTCTCATTGTCCCTGATATAGTGCGCATGGTCAAGTTTATCTGAGTATCGACCAGATGCGTGTGTTTGCTATTAAGCCACACTAGAGCACAGTATTCTGTTACTGGATATATCAGGCCCAGCACAGTGGATCTTAGGGTGGATGCGGATGAAGCCCAAGTGGTACCGCAAATTTTCTATAATATGTGGTCACGAGTTCTTAGTTTTGCTGCCGTTCTCCATCCTCCATATCCAGAGTAATTCCTAAATATTTGGATGACTATTGTGGGCAACTAATTTGCCACCCAAAAATATTCGTAACCCTCTCTTCGCCAACATGTTTAGATGAAAGGCTGACACTTCTGTCTTAGTTGTGCTTGCTTGAAGTCCCCATTTTTTTAAGAAATTATGTTTGTTAAATGTTTGGTTAAAGTTTCTTCGGCATCCTCCACCTTTCTGCGGCCCGCTTCCAGAGTCCAATCATCAGCATAGCCAAACTTCTGCGATTCAGTAGCCGGTATGTCTGCAATGTACAGACTGAAGAGTAGCGGGGCAAGAACAGAGCCCTGTGGGAGACCATAATTGAGTTTCATTGTCTTGCTTCTGTTGTTCCCCATTATCACTTGAAGTGTTCTATTGACAGCATATTGTCAATGAGGTTGGGTATTCTTTTACATGGAATGATTTGGATCAATTTATATATAAGCCTCTGCCACCAAACGGTGTCGTAACCTGCCGTTAGGTCTATGAATGCTGCAGCTACTGTGTGCTTCTTTTGGAATTCGGCCTCTATGAATGTCGTCAGTAATAATACTTGGTCCGTACAGCTACGTTGTGGACGAAAACCTGCCTGCTCAATTGGGATGTTGTCCAGATTTTTTAACTGGTTCTGTTAAGGAGCTCTCTAATAGTTTATAAACCATGCTTAATAGCGCGATAGGACGGTAATTTTCTGGCCTTTCATTTGATTTCCCTGGTTTTAGGGTTGCGATGATCTTTGCTTGTCTAAGTGAGGGAGAAATGTTTCCCTTTGAAGGATGTCCGGAAAGAACTTTGCAAGCCACTGCTTAGCATAGAAGCCACTGTGTACTTGGAATTCAGGGTGGATGCCATCAAACTCCGGCGCCTTATCCAATTTCATGTCTTTCAAGACATTTGTGACTTCACCAATCCGAATGTCTGTCGAGTACTCATAGTCCATAGCGCATGTATTTTTCAGAGCTGTGAATTCGTTTTTAACTACTAGTGTTTACTACTTAGTGTACAATACTTTGTATTGTATACTCCAATAAGAACTAGAGACTGGGAAGGATAAATTTGAGACAAAAATCGACTCTTTTCTTTGTGTCAAACCCAATTGCCAATACCAATAGTCCTGCTACTATTCTCGATTAGGATATGAAAGACTTAATCCTCTTTAATAGTTTTATTATATTGGTTTCTTTGGCATTTGATGGAAACAAGATTGGTTGGGAGTTAGTTAAGTTCTGGTGGATGCTGTGTACTCCATGGTGAAGGCATCCAGTGGTTCAGCATCTTAATCGTTAACTATGTTTGTCATTCTCTTAATCTTGATTCTGGGTGGGTGGCGGTGGTATGTCAAGATCGAGCTCGGTTAGATAAACGACCACTGGGTGTCAAACCCAATTGCCAATACCAATAGTCCTTCTACTGTTCTCGATTAGGATATGAAACACTTAATTCTCCTGATTAGTTTTATTATATCGGTTTCTTTGGCATTGGATGGAAAAAAAATGAGTTAGGACTTAGTTAAATTCTGGTGGATGCTGTGTACTCCATGGTGAAGGCATCCAGTGGTTCAGCATCTTAATCCTTAACTATGTTTGTCATTCTCTCAATCTTGATTCTGGGTGGGTGGCCGTGGTATGTGAAAGATCGAGCTCAGTTAGATAAATGACCACCGGGTTGATGGGGGTAGTTGTCCTATCCAGCGTCTTGGTGATCGTAGTAACTAAGAATTTTATCTTGAAGATCATTTCTTGACAAATTTCAATCTTTCCAGAACTTATTGACATTTCAAGGTTGACAAAGATTAGTTTGTATTTATTGATTTATGCTTGCAATATTACTACCTTTAAATATAAATGTCACTTTCTCTTTTGTTCAACTTCATCTTCATTGATCTCTTCCTTTCCCTTCTCCACCTCATCTCCTTCTTTTCCAGGAATATACCTCCACCCGTATTGCCTTTCAATCTTCAGTGTGTTGATAGTTTCATTATTGGTACGTACGCCTGCAATTTAAATATAATAGTAGGATTGAAAAGAAAAATTCACACAATTCCAAGGAAGATTTCGTATTTCTAATGTGGACAACACTTTATACCTAGCGAGGGCGTAGCCCGAGCAGTGTTTCACACATTTAGAGTCTGTAGTGAAGGCTTGTACGAATAGAATAGTGGTTAGTTGGACTAGCTAGTCGGTGGGATAGCTGGTCGGTGGATACCTGGTCGGCGGTAGCTGATCGGTGGGACCTGGTCGGTGAGCTAGTTTGTTGGTGGGATAGCTGGTCGGTAGATGGCTGGTCGGTGAGTTGCTGGTCGGTGAGTAGCTGGTTGCTGGCTAGTTGGTCGGTGGGTAGCTGGTTGGTAGTTAGCTAGTTGGTGGGTAGCTAGTCGGTGGGTAGCTGGTTGGTAGGTTGCTGGTCGGTGGGAAAGTTGGTCGGTGGAAAGTTGGTCGGTGGGTAGCTGGTCGGTGGCTTAGCCGGCCGGTTGCTATATGAACCAACCTCAAAGAATTTGGTGAACCATCTAGTGATACAAATAATAAAGGTGCACCTAAACTGCGTTCTGTTAGCAACATCATATGCATAAAATAATAATCAGAAACTTAAAACAAAATAGATTTATTCCATGGATAGTATTTTGGATTTCTTGAGTTTATGTACAGTTGATTTGAAGTATTTACGGATTGTAATTGGAGCTTTGTGCGCCGTCACTTTTCATAATGATAACTACTTACCTTTTTTTTAAGTATTTCAGCAGATTTTCTAAACAGAAATAAGAGTTTGATAGTATATCAAAAAACAACTTGACGTAAGAACGAAGCATTTATAAGCACAAAAATCGACTGCCCAAGAATAAAGTCTTCCCATATTCCGTTAAAAGTACCACGCTACTATGTGGTTAATGCAAAAATAAACCGCTATGGCTTCTTTTTTAGGAGTACATCTTTTTATCCATTTAGGAATTGCGTAGCTAACGAATTATATTAATAAAAACCTGGAAGATTCAGATGTGATGTTTGATTATCGCTTTTGCCACTTGATTGCCTATTATATTCTGTTACTCACATGTGGCCTCTATCGTGGTTCAGTACTTTGACACAAAATTAGCTTAGATTTTAGTTATTCTATGTTAATGGATTGACGACAATGACAACACGATCTAACAAGGGGAACACCAGGGTTGTCTGACACGGATCTTGATGAGTCTCAACTATGTTATAGAAGAACCCTCCCTGAATATCCAGATACGAGCTTTTATACCAACGCGTTCTAGTTTCTGTGAAAAATAAACGCTGTTGTGCACGTTCCTTTTATACTGTTGATGTTGGTGTCCGTATAAGCAAGCATGCGTCGCGTTGTGGACTGGATCTACGCCTACCACGCTGGTGGCTCGCATTCGATTGGCGATGGATATTTTATGTAAATTATTCATAAATGATATAAACCTGGTGTTCCACTTCTAAGCATTCCTCGGAAATCGTATATTAGCTTTCTCCCACAGATTCTCTGCACCTCTCGAAAGCATACGAAGAGGAACCAGCCCATTGTATAGCAAATCAGAACACCTGCACTTGTTTGACTTGACCTATTAGGCCTTCAATTTTTGCACTTTTGTGTTTGGAAGAGTGCTTTAAGCTGTTGCAAGCGTAAAAGTGCTGGATATTTTCCGTACTTGTTCGCTAATTTTTTGTAACGTGCCTCCTCCTTTATGTCAATTCTAACTAGCAGATATATCTCCTGAACAGGTAACCGATTACATCGTTGTTCCGTTTGAAATTACAAATTGCTTCATTAAATTAAACAATGTCGTGTTTTTTTTTCGCACACCGCAGCGCTAACGATCGAGAGGACGCATTAATCTGAAAGCGTCGCAACGCACGTACCCATATCGACGGCCACCACCAGCGACGCCGGTATCCCCCGTGCCGTACCGAATGATCAGTAGAAGCGTTGCGACGCGGGTCAAAATCACAAATGGAAGATTAATCGGCGATCGATCCGCCTCAGCGCCCCTATCCCTTTTTTTGTCATCCTTCCCTTTTTTATTATTACGGCGTGTACATCTGACGCCTCCGTGTGCGACCGCACGCCGCGTACAACATCAATTAAAATCGACTGCGACCACCATGCAAATTGCTTTTAATGGGAACGTCCTATCCCCGTACGAGGGGTGCGGGACAGGCGTGTGAGTTTATTTTTTTGCTTACGCGGTTTTCGACCCGTCAAATAAAACAAAAAAAAATTAACGAATGCGGGTGAATTATTTTCACGATTTGTGGATTCGGGGCGGACCGAATACCGTCGCTTCGGTAAACAGACGGAAAAAATGCATTAATCTTAAATCGATGTCACATCTGTCGCGAACAAACATCGAATTAATGAATCACGACAACGGTGGTGCCGCCATCTGTGCGTATGTATATGATTACAATTTAATTCCTTTTTTTGCGAAATTGAACAAACTACCAACTTAATAAGAGGACTTTTTTATGTTTAAAACTAAATCGACCTAGTTTGTCGTTAAATTTTTTACTTAATCTTTGACGTGCAATTAGTGTAATTTAGGGAAGTAACCGTACGAATTTTGTAGGTTACGACAACAATCACATCAATACTACCACTACGCACTCCCATCATTAGTGAAACACCCCTAAATTATACCAATTTGTATAATCCAGTATTTTACTTACGAACGGAGCTGATTTCTTACGACCCCCTTGACCGTTAATAACGACCGGCCACTTGAAATTGCGTAGTGGCTGATAAATCGTCCCCGACCAGCGGTAATGGTCGCCTATTATGTTCCCCGCGGACTTAATAACCATCGGGCTCCAGTTTCTACCTCCATTACGTAGGTCAATTACAGACAACGTTGATAGATATTAGACAGCGTTGCAAATCAAGCGCAATTTCAACGTTCGCTATATATTATTGTATCGAATTAAGTACTTCTATATATAGACTAGGTAAACGTTGTAGTTTCCATTTCATTAGGCAGGTATGCTTCTTAGAGATTATTAAATGACAAGTAGGTAGGGAATACTAGTAACTAATAGAGTAATTGAGGTGTAATTGAGGAGTTAATACTCAAATATGTAAGTGGCAATCAAGACGTAATAGCCTTATTAATAATTTTTTGCCGTATAGTATTGGTCTATTGTGTTCCCTTATATGCTAACCTATTGCTGCTAGGTTTGGTGGGCCAAAGTTGCACATGCCAACAGCTGCTATGGAAACCATGCTAAACCTACGCTGCCTTGGACATTTACTTAAGGAGGAAGGCAAGAAGGGAGCAGATAAACTGAAATGTGGTGGAAACTGGAGAACCCAAAGTACTTTTGGACATAGAATAACTACGAAGATTACAATTCCTATCCCAGATATAGGCCGTGACTTCTATGCTCTCCTTCGACAAGCCCTTCAAGGTTGCCTTAGATTGGGATAAGTGGAAAGTAACACACAAATCTGTAATTCGAATCCACATTTGGGTCAAAGAGAACGACTGATTTTGGGGTAGGTATATGTAAAAGGTGAAACCTTGCACCATGAAGTGTACATGATATTGTCGCAATGTACCACCGCGCATTTGAAAAGCATCCTGAGGGTCAGCTGAATCATATCCCATCAGAAAGTCAGAAGACGCTAAAAACACTAGCAGCTTATCAGATAATCTCAAAGGTAGCTTGGAACTGCCTGAAAAACCTAGGAACTCTGGCAAAATACAAGAAAGTTACTTTGGTGTGGGTGCCAGGCCATAAGGGCATACAAGGCAATGAAGTAGCAAACATGCAAGAAGAGGCTCTGCAACAAAATTCACTGGACCAGGACCGGGTCTGGCAATAACTAAGACTACAGGACGTGGTGCGGTAGCTGAGTGGATTACAAAGGCACACCAGTTACACTGGACCAACGTTGAAAGGCACTTACACAGCAAATTGATGATGGGGCAGCAATCCCAGCAATTAGCAGCCGATGTGCTCGCTCTTAACCAAGTTCAGCTTAGAACAGTGACGAGTGTGCCAACAGGATACAGCTGTTTAATGGAATATCGGCATAGAATTTAAATCCTGAAAGAAGAACCTATCTGCTGATTATGCAATGAGGAAGAGAAGACAGCCTACTACGTTGTATTTGTATGCGCTGCATTGGAACAATGAAGAGAGATTGTCATTTTTGGAACAAACTAACCAACTAACAGATCTGTGGATGATGCAAAGACCTGATCAGTACCCAGTGTTCAATCATATCAAATCCATTATATGAGCTATATGCTACTAGGGATTTCCTGCACTTGCAGGAACTTCACAACCAGTATAGGAGATTTAAAAAACTTTAATAATCCTAATGGTTTCAGGATTCTCGAATTGTGGTGCAAAACTTCTGAAACCCGTTGTCTGTTTCTGCTTAGTTGTGTCATGGTGTTTTCTCTTTGCTTAATGACATTTTCAAGGAGTACTTTGGAATGCCTCAAACCAGGAAGGTTCCCCAGAGGGACGAGGGGCTGAGGGTCTTCTTTGCTAATAGGTTAAGTTTTTCATTGATGCTGATTCTAGTGTGTTCTGATAACTGGCTCAATGTCATTGTGATAATTCCTATGGAGGCTCATTTGAAAACATCTTCCAATTGCATTTTATTACTGTTTGGAAGACCCTGGGGTAGGCTCCTGCAGTATATGAGTATAAGAACCAATTGTACCTGACGAAATTAGGCATACTTAGATTATTTTTTCATTGTTTTTAATTTTTATCAGCTCTTTTCGCCAATTCAATCCCCAGCCCCAGATGAAAACAATAATTAAACATTTACAAATCGTAGTATATTAATAGTCATCTTCTCTGCAGTCATTGGCCAAACTAAATAAAGAAATTCTGTTACAATTTTTCTAGTTACAAAGAATGTGCTGGAAGAATTAGAAGTTTGAAAATCGTGAGCCCACAGTCAAACTGCAAAAATTTACCTGGTTCCTTCGTTGTTTGTCGATATTTGACAGGAGTGACCAAACCTTCTTTAAACTGCAACAGTGCTAGATGAGAGTTAATTCGAATAGTTCTGCCTATGCAGCTGTATCTGAACAGTAACCTGCCCAACTGATAGTCACTGACAGAGAAGAGGTACATTCTGTGTGTAGTTCTGTCTTAGTAGATGTCCTAGTATTCCTACTTATTGGTATAATTGTTTTTAGTTGTTGCCCAAGATATTTTTCTTTTTTTTTCAATGCTCCTTCTATTGTAGTTCCAAATGTTGTGTTAACTTAGTGTAATACTACTCTATACAGGGTCTTCCACGGTAGCCGTTCGTTGGAAGTTTCCCAAGTTAGAAAAAACCTAGAACACTGGATTTTAGGAATCCGGGGCTATTCAAGATTTTCTTTCATTTTAAAGTATTTTCAAAGTCTTACCACTTCTGGTTATACCGGAACTCGCCATAAACTTTCTTATTTTAAATGGAACACACTGTATATTATTTCATTTTTAAATTCCTGAGAAAATTTTATGATGAGCTCTATCAGGTTTCCCTATACATATTTTCAACTGCTACTTAGATATCTTGATTTTTTTTGAAAATTTTGCAAGGTGTAGCGTTATTTGCGACACAGTGTCTTTTGCCCATTTTCGACTGGTAATAAACACTTCTACGGCGGATAGAAGCACAAGAGTGGCACTTTTGAAATGCACATTGACAATTGATTTGTCGCATACAGTGTGTCCAAAACTGCATGACCAATTACAAAATCTTCAAAGTTGAAAAAGTTCTTTTTTTCAAATGGAACACCCTGTATATTATTGAATTGGCCGAATTTAATTCTGCATCGACTCGCTATGACTTTCCCTATACCTATTTCCAACGGTTTTCTTGTTATTCCATATTTTAACTAAAATCTAATAAAACTACAAAATCGTATCCAGTAAGCATTGATTATTATAAGAGGAATTAGAACAAGTGACTTGACAGTTGTTGATTTTATGTCAAAGTAGTACAATTTTATTTTACTAATTCTATGAAATACAGTTAATAATGGATAATATTGAAGAATATTCGAATAATGATCTGCTAAATTTGTTTTATAGGCACGGGGAATGTGAACGAATTATCAGACGCACATGTAGTTCTAGGTTTTTTCTAACCTCGGAAACTTCTAACGAACGGCTACCGTGGAAAACCCTGTATACTATACAGTTTTTATATAGGACTTTTCACTCCTATCTCCTTTTCTCTCACATCTATCTACTCGTTTATTAATATCATATCGATTGTGGTCAAAATAACCAATTGCCTGTTAACACATCTTGTTGATTGCCGAGCACATGATTTGATTCTACCGCAAACCTATTAAACGGAAGGCGATTTCGTGATGGCGTTAAGCTGCAATTTTAATAACGCGGATAGGGTGTGCGTATAATTCTGTCGGTATTAAATGTATATTTAATCAAAACCTGTATTAAAAGCCGTGAGATACGGGTCCAACAGCAGCAGCAGCAGTAGGCGACGACCACTGCGGGAAATGCGCGTGGATGTTGAACGATTCCTGGCTCCATCCGATAATCGTGGTAGAGCCGCAGAGCCGCAACGATTATGCATCAAAAGGCTTTCGGTATCCTGTGCGCAAACAATAAATACAGCTGAGCTACGTGACGCAAGGATGATAATTTCTAGTCGATAATTTTACTTTTGTCGCCGAATTATACCAGCTCTGGGTCTTTCCAGATACTTTAATCCTATTTTTTTTAATTTAATTTATGCAATCTCAATAACGAGTACTAATTTTAAACATTTTTTGTGTAAATTTATCATAATTCAGGAAAGCCCAATAAAGATTGCCTTCGGCATATCAAAGAAGCAGCTTATATACAATATAACAATTGCAAAATTTACTCTAAATTTTCTTAGCACAGTCCTACACAATGTACACTTCGTGGGTGAAGTGCAAACCAACAATTTCTGAAAGATGGAAGTTATTTCAAGAAGACTAGGTGTGCAGCATTCGGGTAAGAACTGTTAGTATGGTACGAAGATGTCAGTTTTCAATTTTGGATCATCTAACAAATTCTTTCTTCTTTTGGAATGCTTCAAGATAGTCAGTTCTTCGTTAAGAGTAATTGCATTTTGCCCAATGAAATGTGGCTTCGACTTCAATTTATCCTAAAAGCTCTAAGCGTGTTTGCCTTTTTGCTCAAACCAGCATGGAACTATCAGTTAATCCTGAAAAGCTCTGATCATACGGCAGATGAATGAAGGTACCAACCCTAGGTATATGAGCGTAATGAGGCTGCCAAATTGTCTTCTACTGAGAAACGTAAGTCCCGATTCACTGGACCAGAAACATTAGGTAGTCTAGAAGAAAACCACTCATTTCCAACCAATTTTCAATCCTTAAATAATCAAAGGAATTTATTATTTCCGTAGCCACTAAAGGGAAATCCCTATTAGACCTTAACCTGAGAAACCTCAGCACTATCACATCTTTATGCATTCGTTAGTGGCCTCCTTCCTTAAGAAAGTGGACGAGGTGGACAACGACAAACTCCGATTCTGCTCGAAACGAAGACAAAGGAGAGAACATATTATGGGCGACTACATGGTGATGTCCCGAAAAGAGGTTAATGCCTTAGTCTTAAGAAGGTCCTGTTCTTCTGCTTAAGCTTTGGAATCAATTAGGACTAAAAGCAACCTAATCTAATTTGGCCTAACTCTCTAGATGGTACAACTGGAAAACTGTAACTGTTACAATAGCAGTTTGCAGGAATTGTGTAGGAAACTGTATTCTCTAGAAAAAAGATTATACAATTCGCAAAAGCGATGCTACCAAAATTAGCCACAACACCGTCTTAACGAACAGGATGCCAAAAACAAAATGCTTTTTTTAGAACTTCGTTCTTAGATGCTACCCAGGCTACACCACATGGAGGCGAACTAGCTACTACATCCCAAAGTAGTCCTTTTAAAACATCTTTCAACCAAAAGTTTTTGAGCTGTATCTGCGAAAAAGTAGAACCTCACACCTTCTTTCCGAGCTTATACTGAGGTACCGTAGGCAGCTCGAATATAACGATTGGACTTTGGGTCTTATGTGGTACCTGATTCCCTCTACTATCAGCAGTTCTCTATTATCTCTTATTACCCTCTTTTTTGAATTCTAATTAAACGGAATGTTAATGTCTCAATCTGATATGAGTCAATAATACACAGGCACATAACTGGCCTTGGTTTCACTCAATCTATTTCAAAAATTTTGCTTATTTTGACATCTAATGGTCCACCTAACTTTAGATCGGTGAAAATTTTATCTAATTTTAGGTAGTTTTCTCATAAATTGGGCCAATTATGGTGTCTAATTTACCTATAGGTTCAGCACCGATGTGGAGTGTTCTATTGTAGCGTCGGAAGTTTTTCCTGATCTGAGCCTGCTGGTAAGTAACTGGAATGGACTTGCTTAAGGCGAGACATAACAGCGTTTGAGCTTTATTCAAGAAATTCCAGTATTATGAGTAGAGGTAGGCTAAGATTGTTTACAAGAATCTCAATTGCTTATTGCAAACTGGTAGACCTAGCTGACACTCAGTTGTGTGGAAACTGAGGAAGTACAGGAGAATTATTTCTCCGTCAGCTTTTAGACTCCTTTATTCGATCATTGCCGGAACGAGAGGACTAAAACCTATTTATCGAGTATGAAATTTGAATAAGGTATGGAACATGTTTTGAGAAAAAGTTTTGACGTGGACTGTTCTTACTTAATGCTGCAATCTAGTTATCACTAGGTTAGAAAAGATGCTCGGTGACATAGTGGCCAAAATATTGGACTCTCAACCATTTACACAATTCAGGAATGTGAAGAAGCTTTGCCATGCATCAATTTACCAAAATGTGGTCGGCCTCCAGTTTTGGCCCCAGATGGTGTAAACAGATTGATCCAATCTACTCAAAACGGAGTTAGGACGTCTATACGCACTTTAGACCGTAGATTTGGAATTGCGCAGAATTTTGACTAAAAATGGGATAGACTATGGAAAAAAGAGTATCCCAAATACACGGCGACCCAACTAAAGAGAATCCCCAGATGATGCCCAACATTTAGGCATCAACATTTTAGAGTTATTGTTTTAGGCGCTGAGAAACATTTTACATTATCCAATTCGGAAATCGCAATTTCTCCTGACAACGTAAAACGTGAACCAAAATTGAAATTTACCGAGGATATTATGGTCAGGTGCTTCTATTTTTCAAGACCTTACTTTGGTAAAGCATACGTCTATATTCGCAAATGCCTACCTAAATTAATAAATTTCATTAACGCTCGTTATGCACCTGATGATGTCATGTTTTGGCCCGACCTGGCTTCATGCCACTATGTTAGACTTAATCAGAACTGGTTAACTGAACATAACATGAATTATGTACCTAATGAAGACACCCCCTCCTCTCTTCTCGCCCCTTCTGAATGTCTCCAAAGCCGGCCCCATTGAGCAATGTTTGGCACTACTGAGTAGGAAAGTTTGACAAGACGTGGGAAGTCCAAAATGACCCAAAATGAATGGGTCAGCGTATTCTAGAAGATAAGAGAAGTGAATATAAATGTCGTTCAGAGAATGATTACGCACCATTGAGGAGGTGCACTTTCAACCTTTAACTTAAAGTCTTATTGGACATCACGATCTTATAAGTCTCAGTGAGGAGCAACGATGAATACGAGATAGACCCCCACTAATTTAATATACGGCTGGGGCAAAGGGGGCACAAAAAACTGGAATAGAAATGTGTAATTAATAAACTAATAATGTATCGTTTAACGAAGGGGGTCACTTTATCGAGGTAGTTCGTGATTGAGCTTGAACTGTAGTTTAAATCTCTTTGATGCTATTTTATTGAATGCTTGATTTAGCTAGTTCATTAGCGCCACTACTGGCACACACAATAGAGTGCGTGCCATTTCAATCAGTACAAAGAAACACCAGTTACAGCGAATAAATAAACTTGTTGGTCTTGTTGGATCAAATTGTTTTATTAAACTTGTACCGTGGAGAACGATTTTAACTTATTAGGGGTGTTAGTTTTTATGGAATTATTTCTTACGTCAACCTACCAACTAACTGTTCTAGTAAATTATTATAGTAAAGTGTGAAATGATCAGGTATCCTTCATCCTATTCTATTCGTTCCACGAAGCACTTATTTCTCCAATTATTTTTCCCTCTTTTACACAGTTATCTACGGCAATAGAAAGAAATTATCTCTGCATAGTCTGTTCTATACTTAGACATTCGTAGAAATCATCCTACTAGGAGAATTCACGATCGATGCAGGCCATCTTAGACATATACGCGGCGAGCTCTTTTTGTATCGGTTTTTGGTGACTATAAGAGCATGGCCACCCGCATGACCTTACTCCAACTAACTGGACGAACTACGGATAGCTCCCAGGACGAATTCCGGATGATTAATGTCGGGTTTAAATTAAGCCGTGACCTATTGCAACCATTATGTTACTCACTAACATCAAATCCCGCGCTATCCGTCCCGTTTTCCCCCTGGTTGGCCGGCGGGTGTATTATTAATAAATTTAGAAGGTGTATATAGTAGATACGTGTCCGGTGTTCTCGGCCGGATTAATGTCTGAATTATGACGTCCACTTCGACGTGTTAAGACGTCAATTAATTTCCGACTTTCGGTCGGGCCCTATGGTCCCTTTGATGCCCCGAAGATTTACGACTCTTGGCTACCAAGTAAGACAAATGAAGCGGGATGATCGAGCGTGAAAGTAATGGAGAAGTTTTGATTTAATTGATCTCGATATTAG